>APFE031049836.1:44439-112843 GCA_000404065.3 Pinus taeda
CTGTTCACATTGTGACGAAGATTGTGTCTTTGTCCAACGTCAGATTGTGATAAAGATTATCTCAATATGATAATAAACCTTGGTCAATCATCATCAACCATGGCCATTCATGGTCAAACATGGTCCAACATCACATTAGAAGAATTATTGTCTCAATATGAAAATCAGTCATGTCAACCATCTTCAATCATGGTCTACCATGGTCAAAAGCCACATTGTGACAAATATTGTCTCAAATGAAAATCAATCACAGTTAATCGTGGTCAACCATGGTCAGTATTAAAATCAACCATGGTCCAACATCCCATTATCACAAAGATGTCTCAATATGAAAATCAACCATTCTTAATCATGGTCAACCATGGTCAATAATCATGGTCACATTGTGACAAAGATGGTCCCTTGGTCCAATGTCCCGTTATGAAAACCATGGTCATCCACGGTTAAACATGGTACAACTTCACATTGTGACAAATATTGTCTCAATATGAAAATCAACCATGGTCATCCATGGTCCAACATCACATTGCGACAAATATTTTCTCAATATGAAAATCAATCATGTTCAATCATGGTCCAACATCGCATTGATAAAGTTTGTGTCAATATGAAAATCAACCGTTGTCAACGATAGTCAACCATGTTTATTTTAGGGTTTTTAATATTTATCCTAGGGTTTATATACCTTGCGTTTATAATATTAAACCCTTGGGTTTAATATTATTCCCTTGGGTTACAATCCCTTGGGTTTTTAGTATTAATCCATTGTATTTATTGGTCCCTTAGGTTTATAATATTAATCCTTTCGATTTATTAATCTAAGGGTCCATATTCATATGGTATACTATTATTAATAGGGTTTATAATATTAATTCTAACATTCAATATAAATCCGTTGGGTTTATAATCATGGTCAACCAAAGTCGACCATGTTTCAATGTTACATTGTGACAAAAATTGTCTCAATATGAAATCCACCGTGTTAAACCACTGTCAATCATCATCAACCATGGTCATTCATGGTGAAACATGGGCCATTGTCACATTATAACAAAGATTATGTCAATATGAAAATAAAACCATGGTCAACCATCTTCAATCATGTTCAACCATGGTCAAATGTTGAATTGTGACAAAGATTCTCTCAAAATCATGTTCAATCATGGCCAACCATGGTCAATCATGTTCAATGACGGTCCAACATCACATTGGCACAAATATTGTCTCAATATCAAAATCATCATTGTCATCCATTGTCAACCCTTATCTAACATCCCTTGGGTTTATTAATCTAAGGGTCCATATTCCTAGGGTATAATATTATTTATAGGTTTTATAATATTAATCCTAAGGTTTATAATATTAATCTTAGGGTTTAATATTAATCGTTGGGTCTAATGTTATTCCCATCAGTTTATGATCCCTTAAGTTTTTAATATTAGTCTAATGCTTTTAATAATCACTTTGGTTTATAATATTGATCCTAGGGTTTTAATATTAATCATAGGGTTTGTATTCCTAGAGTTTAATATTAAACCTATGGTTTATAACATTAATATTAAGGTTTAATATTAATCTCTTTAGTTTATAATCCCCTTTGTTTATAATATTAATACCTTAGGTTTATTAATATTAGGGTTTATATTCCGAGGATTTAATATTAATCATAAGGTTTAGTGTTATTCCCTTGGGTTTTTCATATTAATCGATTGAGTTTATTAATCAGATAGGCCTCTCTGTGTCAATATGAAAATCAACCATGGTCAAACATTTTATACCACATTTAACAATGGTTGTATATGTGGTTCTATTAATGGCCTACCATTGTCCAACATCACATTACGACAAATATTGTCTCGATATGAAAGTAAGTCATGTTCAACCGTGGTCCAACATCGCATTGTGAGAAATGATTTAATATTAATCCTTAGGTTCAACATCAATCCATGGTTGATTAATCACTATTAATCCTAACATTTACTGTTATTCCCTTGGGTTTTTAATATTAATTGCTTGGGTTTATTAATGAGATAGGTTTATAATGTTAATCCTAAGTTTTATAATATTTAAATTCCTTGGGTTTATAATATTAATTCCTTATGTTTAATATTATTCCTACGCGTTTGTAATCCCATAGGTTTATTAGTTCATTGCATTTATGATATCAACCCCTTGGGTTTATTAATCTGATGTTTCATATTCCTAGGATATAATATTTTTCATAAGGTTTATAATATTAATCCTTGGGTTTAATTTAAATCTCTTGGGCGTATAATACAAATTCCTTAGGTTTATGAATCCCTTGGTTTAGAATATTAATATCACAGGTTTAGTATTAATATCAATAATTTGGATTTATTTTAAGTTTAATATTAATATCTTGGATTTACAATTTTTAATATTATGGCTTATAATATTAATCCCCTAAGTTTATAATACTAATCTCTTGGGTTTACCAATCCCCTAGGTTTATAATATCATTCTTATAGGTTTATTGATATAAGGAATCATATTCCTAGGGTATAATATTATTGATAGAGATTATAATATTAATCCTACGGTTTAATATAGATACCTTAGGTTTTTTATTCCCTTAGGTTTATAATATTGATCATGGTAAACCATTGTCAATCATAGCCAACTATGGTCAACCATGGTTGAATGTCACATTGTCACAAGGATTGTCTCACCATCAATAAATCATCTCTATTTCAGTCTTTGTAATATTTATATTCGGGTTTACAAATTTTGGGTTTATAATATTAGTCCCTTGGGCTTCATATTATTCCCTTGGGTTCATAATCCCTTGGGGTTTTAGTTTTAATCCCTTGGGCTTAATATTATTCCCTTGGGACTTTAGTATTAATCCCTTGGGTTTATTATTCATTTGGGTTTATAATGTAAATAAGTTGGGTTTACGATTCCCTTAGGTTTATAATATCAATCATTGTCAGCCATTGTCAATCATAGCCAACCATGGTCAACCATGTTTGATTGTTGCATTGTGACAAGGATTGTCTCACCATCAAAATAAACCATGTTTATTTTAGTGTTTGTAGTATATTGGGTTTTTAATATTAGTCTTATGGGTTTAAATTATTCCCTTCGGTTCATAATCCCTTGGGGTTTTAGTATTAATCCCTTAGTTTTATTATTCCTTTGGGTTTATAATATCAATCCCTTGGGTTTATTATTCCCTTAGGTTTATAATATCAATCACGGTCAACCATGGTTGAATCTCACACTGTGACAAGGATTGTCTCACCATCAAAATAAATCATGTTTATTTTAGTGTTTGTAGTATTTATATTTGGGTTTACCAAATTTGGGTTTATAATATTAGACCCATGGTTGAATGTCTCATTTTGACAAAGATTGTCTCACCATGAAAATAAACCATGTTTATTTTAGTGTTTGTAATATTTATATTTGGGTTTACCATATACCTTAAGAAACCAATTTCCTGGCTGTAGAGAAATTGTGCTTAAGACATTAATAAATATTATTTGCTGTCACTTATTGTTTGTTGTGTTCTCAAATGAAGGACCTGGAAAACTTGGTATTTAACCCTTAATACATGTATGACCGGAACATTTCAGAATTCCATTTGTTGCTAGATATAAATGAGTAAAGAAAGCTTGAAGTTGAAGTTAAAGATAATATGTTGGTTTTTCATAGAAACTACTATCTATAACATAGAATAATTATGAAAATGAGAATTGAATCATAGACAATATGCTGCTTAACATAGAAACTACTATCTCTGACTCTTCGAGAAGTTAAAGATAATATGCTGGTCTTTCACCGAAACTATTATCTATAATTTAGAAAGGAAGGTGGAAACTTCAAGTATATGAGTGTTCTTTTAAGGAATGTTAACTTTATCTACATAAGAAAATAAAGACTTGTGTCTTCATTACTATACGTGAAAGAAGAAAACATAACATGACACATGACAGAGAAGGTTACAAAATTATACCCAACGACTCACGGAAACTTTTGATTTTTCATTAATCAACAATGACATCAGGAATATAGTGGCCTAGTCTTTGGGTTCTCCAAAATTCAGACCCTTTCTTTGTAAATTTTCATCCTTTTATACATTGTGGAATAGTTTTTTATTTCTGAAACTGCCCAAATTATTTAACTGCTTCTCTAACTATATGAAGTAAAAACTATTACAGAATTTTACAGAGGGTAAAAGACACCTCAAAGAACATGAAATAATAGGAACATAATTGAATTAATTCACTTTAGTCGTAATGAAATGTGTTTAGCCTCTGCAATATTGGGCTTACATATGTATCGGGTGTTTTGATAGGCCAAAATACACAGAAAACATGCCCAACTGCCTTCCTCTTCAGACTCAGCTTTAACGTTAATTTTCCTTTTACATAACAAAATTAACCCAAAGCACACAAAAGTGGAACTCAAAAATAATTAATCTAGTTTAATAACTCGATAGGATCTAGAATTCCATCACATATCACAATGGGCACTTTTCATTGTTATATCAACGTAATGTTGAACTTACACATAAATCCTTCATATTTGGACTATTTCTATTATATCTCTTTTATAATAGAAATACACCATGAACATGCCTTTTCCATTTTAACATGGGCTCTACACAACTATCAAGGCATACCTTTATCACAATCGCAATTAGCACTTCCATTGTTATATCTACCCAACCCTTAACATTTTGCAATATGATGGACGCGCCGTAACTATAAAACATAACATGTAAACTATCAGGTCTAGATCACATATCGCAAACGGTAAAACCATATATATATAATATAGTATAATATATAATATATATATATATATATATATATATATATAGAATATGTTATGCAATATGATGGACCCACTGCAATTATAAAACATGATATATATGCTTTCGGGTTTGGCCATCGCAATTGCAATTGGCGGAACCAACCTCTATAATCCTACGATATGGTGGACCCGCCGGGACTTTTAAACATAGTCTATATATGTTTTGGGTCTAGCGCGTGATCGCAAATCGCAACTGGCGCTATCAACGGAACCAAACATACATATCATTGCGGACTCACCAAACTTTATAAAATGTAACTTATAGTATTACGGATCCAGCTTTAACTCTTTAACACTTGATTTTCTTACAAATTCAATATATTATTTTGTTTCTTTCTTGTTTCAATATGCGCACACTCATATAATAATATATTAATTATATTATTATATTATAATTATATATATAATATATAAGGTCTAGCTCCATATAACCATTTATATATTAATTTGTATAGCAACCTTCTCTACTCCGGGGCCGATTGTTTTACAAATCGTTTAGCGATTATGCTATGCCATTATCACTTCTTCATGTTTCTTTTATCTCTTCTTTTTGAAGTATTTTCAACTGATTCTAGAATGAAAAATGAATATTATAAACAATAAGATGCATGTTACAACAAGTCCCATGGTTGAATGTCCCATTTTGACAAATATTGTCTCACCATGAAAATAAATCATTTTTATTTTGGTCTTTGTAATATTTACATTTTGGTTTACGATTGTTGGGTCTATAATATTAGGCCCTTGGGTTTAATATTATTCCATTGGGTTCATAATCCCTTGGGGTTTTAGTATTAATCCCTTGGGTTTATTGTTCATTCGGGTTTTAATATCAATCCATTGGGTTTATTATTCCAACAAGGTTTATAATACCAAACATGGTCAACCATGGTTGAATGTCACATTGTGAAAAGGATTGTCTCACCATGAAAATAAATCATGTTTATTTTAGACATTGTAATATTTATATTTGATTTTATGAATGTTGGGTTTATAATATTAGTCACTCGGGTTTAATGTTATTCCCTTGGGTTCATAATTCCTTGGGTTTATTATTCCCTTTGGTTTATAATATCAATCATTGTAAACCATTGTCAATCATAACCAAACATGGTCAACCCTGGTTGAATCTCGCATTGTGACAAGAATTGCCTCACCATCAAAGTAAACCATGTTTATTTTAGTGTTCGTATTATTTATAATTGGGTTTACCATTGTTGGGTTTATAATATTACTCCCATGCTTGAATGTCACATTTTGACAAAGATTGTCTCTCCATAAAAATAAAACATGTTTATTTTAGCATTTGTAATATTTATATTTGGGTTTACTAATATTGGGTTTATAATATTAGTCCCTTGGGCTTAATATTGTTCCCTTGGGTTCATAATCCCTTGGGGTTTTAGTACTACTCCCTTTAGTTTATTATTCATTTGGGTCTATAATATCAAAATTTGGCACATTTTATTCCCTTAGGTTTATAATATAAATCATAGCCAAACATGGTGAACCATGTTTGAATGTCACATTGTGACAAGGATTGTCTCACCATCAAAATAAACTATGTTTATTTTAGTGTTTGTACTATTTATATTTGCCTTTACTCGATGTGAAGTTTATAATATTAGTCCCATGGATTTAATATTATTTCCTTGGGTTCATAATCCCTTGGGTTTTAGTATTAATCCCTTGGGTTTATTATTCATTTGGGTTTATAATATCAATCCCTTGGGTTTATTATTTCCTTGGGTATACCATTGTCAATCATAGATACATCATCAAACATGGTTGAATCTTGCATTGTGACAAGAATTGTCTCATCGTGATATATATAAGGTCTAGCTCCATATAACCATTTATATACTGAGTTGTATAGCAACCTTGTCTACTCCGGCACCGATTCTTTTACAAATAGTTTAGCGATTATGCTATGCCATTATCACTTCTTCATGTTTCTTTTATTTGAAGTATTTTCAACTGATTCTTGAATGAAAAATGAATACTATAAACAATAAGATGCATGTTACAACAAGTCCCATGGTTGAACGTCCCATTTTGAAAAATATTGTCTCACCATGAAAATAAATCATGTTTATTTTGGTCTTTGTAATATTTACATTTGGGTTTACGATTGTTGGGTCTATAATATTAGGCCCTTTGGTTTAATATTATTCCATTGGGTTCATAATCCCTTGGGGTTTTAGTATTAATCCCTTGGGTTTATTGTTCATTTGGGTTTTAATATCAATCCATTGGGTTTATTATTCCAACAAGGTTTATAATACCAAACATGGTCAACCATGGTTGAATGTCACATTGTGAAAAGGATTGTCTCACCATGAAAATAAATCATGTTTATTTTAGACATTGTAATATTTATATTTGATTTTATGAATGTTGAGTTTATAATATTAGTCATTTGGGTTTAATGTTATTCCCTTGGGTTCATAATCCCTTGGGTTTATTATTCCCTTTGGTTTATAATATCAATCATTGTAAACCATTTTCAATCATAACCAAACATGGTCAACCATGGTTGAATGTCGCATTGTGACAAGAATTGCCTCACCATCAAAGTAAACCATGTTTATTTTAGTGTTCGTATTATTTATAATTGGGTTTACCATTGTTGGGTTTATAATATTATTCCCATGCTTGAATGTCACATTTTGACAAAGATTGTCTTTCCATGAAAATAAAACATGTTTATTTTAGCATTTGTAATATTTATATTTGGGTTTACTAATATTGGGTTTATAATATTAGTCCCTTCAGCTTAATATTGCTCCCTTGGGTTCATAATCCCTTGGGGTTTTAGTACTACTCCTTTCAGTTTATTATTCATTTGGGTCTATAATATCAAAATTTGGCTTATTTTATTCCCTTAGGTTTATAATATAAATTGTAGCCAAACATGGTGAAACATGTTTGAATGTCACATTGTGACGAGGATTGTCTTACCATCAAAATAAAATATGTTTATTTTAGTGTTTGTACTATTGATATTTGCCTTTACTCGATGTGAAGTTTATAATATTAGTCCAATGGATTTAATATTATTTCCTTGGGTTCATAATCCCTTGGGTTTTATTACTAATCCCTTGGGTTTATTATTCATTTGGGTTTATAATATCAATCCCTTGGGTTTATTATTTCCTTGGGTATACCATTGTCAATCATAGATACATCATCAACCATAGTTGAATGTTGCATTGTGACAGGAATTGTCTCATCGTCAAAATAAACCATGTTTATTTTAGTATTTGTAGTATTTATATTTGGGTTTACCAATGTTGGTTTTATAATATTAGTCCCTTGGTTGAATGTTCCATTTTGACAAAGATTGACTCACCATGAAAATAAGCCATGTTTATTTTAGTGTTTGTAGTGTTTATATTTGGGTTTAACAATGTTGGGTTTATAATATTAGTCCCCTGGGTTTAATATTATTCCCTTGGGTTCAAAATCTCTTTGGGTTTTCGTATTAATTGCTTAGTCTTATTACTCCTTGGGGTTTATAATATCAATCATGGTCAACCATTGTCAATCATAGACAACCATGGCCAACCATGGTTGAATGTCACACTGTGACAAGGATTCTTTCACCATGAAAATAAACCATGTTTATTTTAGTCTTTCTAATATTTATATTAGGGTTTACCAATGTTGGGTTTATAATATTAGTCCCTTGGGTTTAACATTATTTCCTTCGGTTCATAATCCCTTGGAGTTTTAGTATTAATCATTTCAATTTATTATTAACTCAGGTTTATAATATGAATCATGGTCATCTTTATGTTTCTCTTGTGTTTGTAATATCAATTCCTTGTGCTTCTTGATCCTTTAGGTTTCTAATATTTATTCGTTGGGTTCACTAATTCCTTAGGTTTATAATATTAAAGAGTTGGGTTTATTAGTTCATTGGGTTTATAATATTAGTCCTTTTTGTTTAATATTGTTCCCGTTGGTTCATAATCCCTTGGGATTTTAGTATTAAACCCTTAGGCAATAATAAACAAAAGGGACTAATATTAGAAACCCAATATATACAAACCCTCAGAGAAATATTAAAAATACTAAAGCCTAATAATAATAATAATAATAATAATAATAATAATATTATGAGTTTATGTTATTATAATAGTATTAATATAATAATCATAAATATATAAGAATATAGTTGCTATTATTTGTATAGTTATTAATTATCATAAATAATAAATAATTGGTCTTTATTGTTATTATTATAAAAATATATTATAATATATTGATTATTAGAATAATAACTATATTTGTATATTATTATATATAAAATAATAATATAATATATATAATTCAGATATTATAATTATTATTATTATACAATATAATTGTTATTATTTTTTAAAATTTTATTACTATTATGTATATTTTAATTATATAAATGATAATCTAATATATTATGAGCATTCTTAGGTATTAACTAATATATTACGAGTTTATATTATTATTTAATATAAATATAATACTTTAATAAAAATAACTATATATAAATAATGTGGTTGTTAATATTTATATTTATTATAATTCTAAAAGACCAATAATAATTAACCCAATGTATACAAACCCTAAGATAAACATTAAAAATACTAAAGCCTAATAATAATAATAATAATAATAATAATAATAATATTATGAGTTTATGTTATTATAATAGTATTAATATAATAATCATAAATATATAAGAATATAGTTGCTATTATTTGTATAGTTATTAATTATCATAAATAATAAATAATTGGTCTTTATTGTTATTATTATAAAAATATATTATAATATATTGATTATATAATTAGTAGTTATATTTGTATATTATTTATAAGAATATATAATAATAATTATATTGATAATTCATATATCATTTTTATTATTATATATATTTATATTTAATATATAATGATATATTTATTATGAAGCTATTCTTTATTATTAATTAATATAATATATATTAGAGTTTATATTATTATTATAATATTCATATAATATTTATAAATAATATATATAAATAATCTGTTGTTAATATTTACTATAGTTCATTAATAATTCCTAAATACCAATAATAATTTTAATGTGGTTGATATAAGCCTATCGGGATATATCAAAACATTTGAAAATGTGTTGTATATATTCATATTATACACCTTAATCGTTGTTTATCATCGATTGGTAAATGGGTTGGCTACTTATCTATCTGGTTTGGAGTTTTTTGGGCCTGGAATCTAGTTAAACAATTAAAATATATTTTTTAATTTATAAATATATTTGGCATTTTGATTATAGGGAATTCACCATTCAAATTCCAACCAATTCTATCGAATTTTCCAAGCCTACCGGATTTCAAGCCAGAAACAAAAAAAATTACAAAACCTAGAAAAGTTATATTATGGCTCTTTGGGCTTTGATTGACAGATCAACATAGTAAAATGCACTGTAACAAAATGTTGTGAAATATCATAATCTCCAGAAAGGACAGAAACTAGTGAAGCCTGAACTGCAACTTGCCAGAAGGGGGGTCATCAAGATGGTTTGTATACCATTAACGATAAGCACATTGTTCCTCCATTATCATAATCAATGTAAAAGGTTTTAATCCATGCCAGTTTGTGCATGGGAATTGCATTTATTTTATTTGACAGGCTATGCTCCTCCATGTTGCTATCGGTTTTGTCAATAGACTTTGTCATTTGGAGTTTTTTATTATTCTGAGAATGCGCGAGTAACAAGGGTTGGAATTTCAAAGAAGACTTTTTTTGTCTTCACATATTCAAAAATGGATTTTGCAATTTTTTTAACAGTAGGTCGATAATATCTATCTATGGCCTGAACACATGATGATATTCTCCATGAAAAATAACGATTGCTAACATAGAATTGTACGGTGGTTATTGATAGTAATAGATAAGCATAATGTTATCTCAGCAAAAGCTACATAGTAGCTAGTGAGTATGACTTAGTTTAAATATAGCTAAATTAAATTAGAAAACAATAAAAATACAAAAATTTTACAATTTTACAATTTTATAATTAGATTAATTTTAAATTATAATTAAATGCATTATTAAATTTTGTAAATTTCAAGGAATTTAATAATCTAATAAACCACTCATAAAATAAATAACAGAAATATACCCAAACCAGACATGGCGAGAAAGGCCATAGTCTTGTTGTATTCCTCTCATGATGCAATCCAATGTTCAAATAATGATAATAGTACAAATAAATACATGCAGAAGTTTGTCTCAAGATAGTACGTCTATCTTGGACACTATGGTTGAGAAATTTTTTCAACCAAACACTAATCTAGAAACCTAACTAGTTGGAGAGAACCTCTCAACCAACTAAGCCTAAACTAACTCCTACCCATGAGGGACAAAATCAATCTAGAAAGGTATGATTAAATCCTAACTTTTATGATTTTAATTAATTTAATTATTTTGGACTTAGAATTGTTTTCATCACATGAGAGTGAGGCTAACATTCCCCGCCAAAATGATAAGTCCAAAATAAGAACGAGGAACCATCTTCCAAGTTCTCATGTTGATCCTCAAAAACGTTGCCTGAAAAACTGCCAAAGATGGATGTTGAAAAAACTCTAATCTGAAGAGAACATGAGTCAGCTGCAAATCTGAGTCATCTTTGAAACTGACAACTCCATCATGTGCCAAGCTGCAAAAGGATCCATCTATCCTTTCCTCTCAATCAGCATCCTTTGTCCACTGACAAATCTTGATGACACCCAATGGCAAATTCGCTAATGATGATCGCCCACTGGCTGATGATGTTGAGAAACAACTCACTGTTGCTTTTGTTGTGTTTGAAAACTGCTCACTACTTATTTTGTTGTCGATCACCCAATGGCGAATTTGATGCTCACTCACTGATGAAAATGCCCACAAGTTGCTTCGCTAATGTTGTCGAGACTTTTAGTCTAACAACCACTGTCAATTTCATTGACATTTTCCCCCCTTTGTCAATTGAAAGGAGAGATAATCTTCCTCAAATTATTTCTGAACTCCCCCCCTTCAGGTGTAGGAGTGTTTCACTGGTGTACTCCCTTGTTCAGTAGCACGAGAGTACCATCTTAATTTTTACCGTTGGCTGCAATATGTGTGAGTGAATTCGATTGTAGAACTTATACAATCTTCTGACTGTGGATGACAATTCCTAGGAATCAATCCATGAAGAATTGATCTTCAATCTGGTTGATTGTTGTTGTTTGCTGCATTGTGTTGATGAATGATTTGACTTGCCACAATGGTGACAAGGATGGAGATCAAAACATTGATCTTCGATATTGTCGGTTCTTTGACAATGAAGGAATTTTGGTTTGACTGCAACTTCAGTTTATGTGTATTTTTGTTTGTCTTCAACTTTCTCAAAACTAGCTGATGTAATTTGTGCAAGAAACCCTGCACTAACAAACTTGATGGGCCTTGAATAATATGGGATATGCAAGTCGACATCATCTTTGACATATCTTAAGTCATATCAATTTCTATTACTTTGGATTTTTTCCCATGGCTTGACGATTGGCTTGGAAGATAGTTGAACTGGATCAACGACCACTTCAACACTTGAAGTTGGTTGGATTAGTGACTTGGAATCATCAACTGTGTTTGTATTGTTTAAAGACTTGGAAGCATCACTCTTCTCTATCAACTCAGCTCCTTTTAGTTGTGACTCCAGTTGAAGGAACTCAATCATTTCACGTGCATGTTGAAGATGCACTTGAATATCAGCAAAAGATATTTTGTTGATGTTCACCATGTCGTCATCTGATGATAAAATCAAATTGTTAAGAATTTGGAATAGTTGAATGTGTGTCGCCATGTTAGCTTGCTCACTTTGAAATCAGGCTTGCTTGTACTATTGCTTATTGCTGATGCTTTAAACACTTCCTCGAGTTTTATAACTTGGTTGCTTGAACTCTTGATTTCATGCTCACCAGATGACAATCGCTTTCCTTGAATGCTTCACTGACACATTGTGAATGCTTCAATCAACTTCACACTCACTTGTTTATTGTAGATGTCAGTCTTTGAATGTTCGCACTTTATTTTGACACACTCACTTGATTGTTTGTTTAAATAACACGCTCGCTTACTTTGTTGTTTGAATGACATGCTCCCTTGATTTATTGCTTATTGCACTTGCATTAAACACTAGCTTGATTTGATGCTCACTTGACGAATAGAATACTAGAATTCCCACTCGTTTGATGATGATTGTTTGCTAGATGTCTTTCTTGAACTTGCTTGATTGATTACTGACACTTTGTGCTTTCTTGAATGTACTCACTGAACGTGCTGATTTTAAAAAAGGAAGGGTGTCAAATACTGTCAAAAATGCACCCAAGAGACAAATGACAAGTTCAATCTTGATGACTCCGTTGAAGACTTATTTGACATAATGTATTCACCTTAACAATTCAAATTAGGGTGCCGATTACAACTGAGAATCCACCCATACAATTCAGTTAAAAAATGTTTATCTACAAGTGATACAAAAAGTGTTGATGATGTTGATGTCGTCTTGGCTTGAAATGCTTGATTTTGTAGCATCCATAACTTGATTGCTTTGATTACATGATGTGAAATGTGCTTTCCTGGAAGATCATCTTATCAAGGTGATGATGTGACTCTTTGTGCTTGTGTACTTAAGCTTGATTATAGGAGCTTGATTAAGCGTTCTTATAGTTAAGCTTTCTTATTTGCATGTAGTTGTTTAAGCATAATAAAAAGAGAGTGTTTTGATAATCTAAACACAAGTCATGCACACACATTTATTACACACGGTGTACCTAAGATCCCCTTATTCAATTTCGGGCAGATCTAGGACACAAGCACCACAAAAATTATGATTTTATTAATTACTGGAGTACATCACTCTTCTATGTCACAACTTTTTCATGGAAACTTCTTAATGAGAATGTCACACTTGCAAACTTTGGAAGCAAATTGTCTTCAAAAACTGCCTGCACTGACTCAATCACTCTCAAAGTAAAATATTACTTTGTATTACAATAATGGCTTTCACTTATCACTCCAAATACAAAAATTCACTTATGACTTCAAAAATGACTAAATGAAGTTCACCTTACCACTCCAAAAAAAATTACAAACTTCACCCTTTGTGACTCCCAAAAAACTTCAAAGAGATTGACACTTATGTCTCAACCAAAGTTTGTCCAATCTACCCACATTAGCTCCTCATTTGAGGCATACTACAAAATCCACTATGGATATCACCTTATCTCTAATTCTCTTTTGTATTCCACTCATTCTCTTCATTCAAAATGTTACTCAATAAAAGAAAATTGAGTGCCTAAAAATATTTTCACGTACTTAAAAGAAAATGCTTCAAAACATTACTTAACAAAAAAAGAACTTATCTCCAGGTCTAGAGATCGAACTTCATCAAATTGGTGTTCATCCTAATTTCACACAACAGGTCTAGAGAGAATTCCATGACAACAACAACATGCATACATTGATCCCCTCCAATTGGTGTTCATCGTGTTGTCACATAGCAGGTCTTGGGATTGAGTTCAAGGCACAGAAATATGATGGGTTGTACTTCGTCAGGTGTGAAGGTAGAATCTTAGATTGATGGGATTCTGGGAAATAATGGGTACACTATATAGGCCTCTAATTTAGCCCATGTTGCACATAGGCTAGAGCAACTGCATAGCATTATGGGGATGGATCAAGACCCAGGAATATCTCATTTGGCTTCTGAGGCTATGCATTATAACCCCTCAGATTTAGTAGGCTGGATCGAATCAATGTTTAGGGAGCTTAATCCAAGCATAGACATGCCTATTCCATTTAGGGACTAGGGATCTCTGATCGATTCTTTACAGGTTCATAAGTCAATTCAGGATGATCCCAATATTTCCGTTATGGACTTGGCGCTCATGTCTTCCCAGTACTCCTCGTCTAGCAATGGGTTTCTAGTCATTCATCGAGATTGGTCTCCGCATGAAATATTGAGATGGGTTGAGCCTTAGGAATTTTGTTTCTGCATGAGAATTCATTTGTAGTGCAGGGCACCAGATATGCAAATTTCCATGCATGACCTTCCCTAATTAGTAGTTCGCCCACCAGTTGGTAAGGCTCGTCAGGTCAAAACACAAATGTAAGCAGAGCCACTTGGATTCAAAGTAATAGTAGCACTAACGGCTCATTTAATTTATGCAACAGAAGTCAATCCCATAAAAAGAACTGGTGGAACCAACATTAGATGGAAAATAACCAATGGAAGTTGCATCCCATGGTGTTGGGCCATGCTCATCAAGCTCTGTTAATGAATCATTCAATGTATTGGCTACTAATTTGCCATGTAATAGAGAATGAAAGCCCACCCATAAGTACCTAGAAGAAGATAAAGATGGAGTCTGGGACATTCATGTAATGATGGAACAGTTGATAACAGATGTTAGCATCATTGAGATAAGGCGACTTGCATGCCGTCTATAGCCCAGCTGTTCTGATACATACGTAGTGTCGTTTGTATCAAGTGACAACGAATGTATAACCTTGAGGAGAGAATTCGTTAATATGCTTACAGCAACCAAGATTAATTTTGATGTTGTCCTGACTTTCGATTCTAATCGTCCCATGGAAAATTCATTTGCTCGGACTCCTGTAATGAGGAGTACTAGTCATTTGCTTGATATTGAAGAAGAAGAAGAAGAAAAACCCACCAAGAGCACTAGTGAGGAAGCTGGCATGAATTGGAACAAGGGCGATATGAGCTATGGCAATAGAAATTTAAGAGATAGAATGGCTTTGATACCACATGTGTTAATGATTGGGATTCCTGCCCCCTTTCATCTCCATCATGCTTCATTTTAATCATAAATTCTCAATCTCTGACCCTACGAACCTCTGTGCTCACAAATCTGTTTCTCCTCTTCAATTCATTGTTTCGTTAATGTTTGATTTTGATAGGGCACTCTTGTAACAACTAGAAAATGATTTAACTGAATTGGAAAGAATAGTACAAGCAAATTGGTCAGGGCTAGTTGAGCATTTAGAGAAAACCATGGATCGTCTCTTTGTTGTATGGAGAGTTGTAAGCCATCTTAAAACTGTCAAATATTCTAAAGATATACGTTCATCTATTGAGGAAGTGTAGCCTGAAAAGGTGATATTTCAACTTAGACTAGGACAAAGAAAACCTATCTTCAATGCATTCAAAGCTATTCAGGAAGATCCTACTTGGGAAACGTTGACAGAATCCCAAAAACGGATAGTTGAAGTTTAGATTAAGGAAGCCACACTTAATGGAGTTGCTTTGGAAGGGGATGCTAAAGTGTGCTTCAATTAAATCCAATAGAAATTAGAAAAGCTTTAATTAAAATTTACTGAGAACGTGTTTGAAGCAACAAAAAGCTTTGAGAAGCTAATAAATTACAAGAAAGATATTGAAGGATTGCCACCAACTGCTCTTGGTTTCGTTTCTCAATGAATAGCATCAAAGGGGTATGAAGATGCAACTTCCAAGAATGGGCCATGGATTATTACATTAGATACTCCAAACTATTGACTATTTCAACAACATGCAGGTAATCACACTCTTCGTGAGGAGCTCTGGCATGCTTATGTTACTCATGCTTCTACTGGAAAGTTAGATAAAGCTCTAGTTATTGATCAAATTTTGAGACTTCGATTAGAGAGAGCTAAACTACTGCGAAAAAAGTTCAAAAATTGCTTAAATAACTTGTAGAAACCTCGGAATTTTCTCCGAAAGATAGATGTGTATCTCCCACGAAGCCGAATAGACTACACCTGAGGGAATTACAATCCAAAATCAGGAGAAATCAAAGCATTCATATCTATGAACATTGTGGATCAATTTATGTTGGTTCCTCCCTAGATCATCTCCCTTTTATTCGTTGGAATTGCTATAGGATTGTATTCTGGATTCCATGGGTTTTGCGATCAATCCCCTTCTTGTCAATACAACTGGAAAGTAGATCCATAGCTTTTTCATATTTCCTTATGTTGGTTCCACGCTGCCATATCCATAGGTATCAATGCTTCTTGAGCTATATAACCACTATACACAAGATTTTAATTCAATTTCATGCAAATCTCACAAAATTCATCTCACATAGACTCAACTTCCACAAGTAGTCCTTCGACACAACAATTCCAAAATGTTCAAGCTCTAAATCCAAGATTTCGATTAGCTCTGATACCAATTAAAGGAATTTAATAAAATAATAAAGCACTCATAAAATAAATAACAAAAATATACCCAAACCAAACATGGTGAAAAAGGCCAGAGCCTCATTGTATTCCTCTCATGATGCATTCCACTGTTCAAATAATGATAATAGTACAAATAAATACATGAAGAAATTCTTATCAAGATAGTATGTCTATCTTGGACACTATGGTTGAGCAAATTTCTCAACCAAACACTAATCTAAGAGCCTAACTAGCTGGAGAATCTTTCAACCAACTAGGCCTAAAATGGCTCTTACCCATGCGGAAAAAACTCAATCTAGAAAGGTAGGATTAAATCCTAACTTTCATGATTTTAATTAATTTAATTATTTTGGACTTAGAATTGTTTTCATCACATGGGAGTGAGGCTAAGAAAACTAACATTATTTGTATTGTGCAGAGAAATAATTATTAATAGTCTACATTTGGCTTTTTATAGTTTGTGGATATGCTCTTATGAAAATATTATTATTAGACCTCGATATAGAGGTCCTATCATAAATTTCTATTATACCTTGCTTTGAGAATATGGGAAATATTTTATTTTTTCTTATTACAAACATCTTATTATTTTAAATATCATTCATTCATAGTGTAAAATCTATCATATATGGTTAAGTTCACACAAAAACTTAAGTGACCTCTATCCCTTAAAAATATAATGTAAAAGTAAAAAATATATCTCTCACATGCCATTAATAAATCCTTTTAAATTACATATGTGAAAAATTATATATGTAATTTTAATAATATATTTTTATTAGATTATATGAATCATGAGCTATTTTTATAAATAGGAATATAAAATTATTATACTTATTAACAATAATTTTATCACCTTCCCAAAACAAATTGTATCATAAATGCCCATTGTACATATTGATGTGATCTGATGTCCGAGCATTTAGCTCAAAAATATCATTGTATTTTAGTAGACATAGGATTGTGTTTTAAGGGGGTGGTTCCCCGAGTATTAAATTAATGGAATTATTAAGGGTTTTCAAGTAAGTTTGTGAGAGATATTAAGCGTAGGAATTAATTAGATATTGTGAGGATATTTGTAAATTCTCTCGAATGTAGGAGAGCATGAGTGATGAAGAGTGATTAGTGAGAATTGAGAGATTTTGAAATACTTTAAATCTTAGATTAGGAATTAGTTTAATGATTTTGGCGACTAAAGGGAATCCTTAGGATTTAGTTGAGTTGTTGAGATCCCAAAGGGATCATTGAGAGATTTTAGGACTTGATGCGCATATTAAGGATCTGAACCATAAATGGGTTACAAAACCTTTTATATAAATGTAAGCCTAAAAGGCATAGAGAGAGTTAGTTAGTTAAAGTGAGAATTAGAGTTCAGATATTAGATAGGTTTGATTGTAACACTACGGGCAGGAAAGGAAGAGGCCACTAATTAGAAAATCAGGCCACAAAGAGAGATTCATTATGTAAGGAATTATTTATAAAGACAGAGAATTCGATTTCTGAGTTGCGTGGTATGTATTGATTAATGGAATTATAAAATGTTTGTGGATTAGAGTAATTCTACGTAAAATAGGTTTGCAGGTGTGCAGAATCAGAGAAGAAGTGGAGAGAAGAGTGTACATGTTTACACACAGATGGTACTGGAGAAAACTTTCAATGTTACAATGAAGGTATAAATGCAAGGTTTCCTAAAGCCTAAGGATTTATGAAGGAAGTGTAAAGGTGCAATAAAGTGGAGATCAAGATCAGAACAAGTGAGGACTGTAAGGTGAGAACACAAACACAGGCCGAAAGCTGAATGAGCTATTGCATAGTAAGAAACAAGAGAATGTAAGAATACATAGGAACCATTGGATCAGTCAAATCAACAGACGAGATTTTGTGCAATAGAATTTTTTTTTTTGTATGATGAGGTAATTTATTATCTACAAGAAAATATAAGTACAAAACAAAGGCTCCTCAATCTGCCCCGAAGGGAAACCAGATATGTTGGAGCCTAAACTTACAGACACCAATAATGATATCACAACTGTTTATAGTCCAAACTGAAAAGAGCATAATATGTCTTTTTACAATCCAAAGAAAACTGCAGACTCAAAGAGCACGATCAACAGACCGCTAAACAGCTGCCGCAGGGGCGGCCAGATGGAAGTATTGTGACATTTACTTAACTACACACACAAAAAGTACGTTCCCAAAAAACAAACACTTAAACAACTGCCTCAAGGGTGACCCGGAAGGATCTCTTAAGAAACAAAGCTAACGGCATGCAACAGGAAAAAAGGGGAAAAACCCGACTATTCGCAGCGTTGGAATCCTTCAGTCGATGTTGATATTGACTCGATCCTTCCTCTGCTCCATCAGCATAGCCTTGATATCCTTGAGGAGGTCATTCTGTTGCCTTACCAGCATCTCCACATTTGCCACTTCTTTTTTCGCTTCCGCCGTGTCCTGAGCTATCTCCACCATTTCAGTAGCAACCTGTTCCATGGCCTTGGCCAGAAGGTGCTTCAGGACCCAATAGGTGTGGAGAGCACAACGATACAGGGTAAGCCTACTCCGAGTATGACCAGGGTCTAGTAACTGCAGAGACCAATCATTCATTTCGAGGTCTGAAGGCTCCTCTGGCACTTTCTCCTCCATAGCTTCAATAATGTTCCTAATGTGAGCATTTGAATCCAGATTGTAGGCCTGTTCTGCCTCATTCACTATCTGACTGAGAGACCTCTTTCTTCTTTTGTGCCTTTTCTGCTTCCGGCTACTCTCCACCTTGCTGGTGGCCTGTCGGGGGCGTCTGCGACCTCTCTTCATCTGCTATTTTCTCACTTCTCCTTCCTTAACTCGTTGCGCACTTCTACTACTCTGCCCGGTTTCAAATCTCTTGCCTCTGGGTTCCTTGACCTACCTGCAATCCAGCTCCTTCGAGCTTTCTATTTCAATTTTTGTCCCGACCCCTTCATCGTGCCTACCTTCCGCTGCATCCTTCCCCTCTTGGGCATCCCTAGCTCTATATTCACTCATTTCCGATCTCTGGAGTCGCTGGTTGGGGGTTCTTCGCCAGAGCTCCGCTTCACTCTTCATCTTCCTCGGAATGCTTCTGCTGGACATTCTATCTCCTTTCCTCCTTATAACTTCCCTCCCACCTTTGCTCAAATGATGTGGAGACTCCCTCTTGCATTTGCCACTAATACCCCAAATGCTCGCCTTGGGGTTGTGAATCATTTTTTAGTTTGGGCCGCGAACCTGACTTGTTGCGCAATCATTTATTATCACTGACGGGGTGTGAAGGGCGCCGCCCTTCTTTCCTCTCCGAATAGCCTCCGGATGATGTCTTGATCTCCCTCTCCTTCGTCGCTCAAGGGGGTAATTAAACCTGTTCTGCATCATGATTATCCTTTCTAATGAGTTGATTTAGCCCGTCCCATCGTGCCAGACCTTCCTGATTGGTCCAGCTGTCATCGATTGGTTCCATTCATTCATTTCTTCCCCAATTCGCCAAGCAGTCGGCTGGTTTATTACCCTCTCTTTGAACATGCGACGTGATTGTGAAATCGATACCTGTCAGCATATCACCTATTTCTCGGACTGTACTAGTGCTTCGCCAACTTTTCACCACCTTCTCCCAACTCTTCCCCTGGATTAATTGCCTGATCGCGTTGATCACCATGGTAGAGTCGCCTTTGATTTCTAACTTTCTGTATCCGTTTCTTCTGGCAATTTTGAGGCCCTGGTAAACCGCCATGAACTTTGCCTCGTTATTGGTCATTATTGCTCCATTCTCCGCGTAGATCCATTCTGTAGCCCCATCTTCATTTCTGAAAATTCCTCCAAAACCCGCTGGATTCGGATTCCCTTTAGCGGCGCCATCGCAATTGAGTTTAATAAATCCTTCTGGCGGCTTTCTAAAAACCGATCGGCTTTGATTTGCTAATTGACGGTTCTGTTTGGAGACTTGTTGATATATCATCCCCTGTTCTACGTTTATCTTCTTAAGGATTTTTGTCTCAGCGTCTGTGGTTTTCCAGTCTTCGTCTGCCCAGTTCTCCGCTAGGATTGTCTCTTTGATTTGCTTTAATGTTCTCTTCCATATTTCCTCCGGACCTGTGGCCTTTCCTTTGAAAATTCGACTATTTCGTTCCTTCCACAAATTCCAGATATTCAAGCCTGCTGAAATGCTCCACGCCCATCTGACGATTTTGCTGTGGAATTTTCCTTCTCCCCACTCACTAAGGGTTTCGATAATATCACGCGGGTTTCTAGTTGTTGTTGTGAATAGACTTTCTGTTTGCTCCCACTAAAATTGAGCCGCACTGCAACCATTAAGTAGGTGTTCCTGGTTTTCTTCTTCTAAATTACAGAGGCAACATCTCACAGGGCTAGAGAAGCCTCTTTTTTGAATTCTATCCCATGTTAAAATTTGTTTTCTTCCAACCAACCAAGCAAACATCTTAATCTTCGGCCACCACTTTGTTTTCCAGATCTTTTTCCACTTTTGTTCTTCTTCTCCTGGATCATTTTGGGTTTTTAGTTTGTAGGCTTCTTGTATTGAGAATATCCCCTTTGTTTCTTTACCCCATCGGAGGATGTCTCTGCCATCTCGCTTTTTTATCTTTCTGGAATCAATTTCCTTCCTGTACGCTGATTTTTGTTCTTCTGATGCGTTCCTGTTCCATTCCTCCAGAGGCTTCCAATCTCGCCATTCCTCATTTCCAGGTGCTGCATTCCAATAATCTTTAACCGTCAGGAGGCCTCTGTCTACACCTGATCTGTGAATTTCCTGCATGCCTGGTATATTCATCATTTTTCCCCTTTGTTGCCAATCTTCATCCCAAAATCTCGCTATCTGGCCTCCTCTAATTTCCCAGAAAATATGATTGTCGACTATGTCTCTGCTTTGGAGGGATAAGTTCCAAATATCCGAGCCTCAAGGAATATTTTGGTCTCTAAGAATTCCTTCTGGGGATAGAGAAATGAAGTATTTAACAGTCCATATTTCTTTCCATAAGTCCGAACCCCCTTGCAGCCATCTCCATCTTAATTTAGCAGCCAGGAGTTGATTTAAGGTCCATGGATCTCTGAGGCCTAAGCCACCTTTTCCCTTGGGTTTGGTTAGACTCTTCCACGAACAGAGGGCCCATTTCTTTTGTTGCTTCGGGCCTCCCCATAGAAATTTTCTATAAATTTCAACCAGATTATTACAAATTCCTTTAGGGGCAGCCATTACAGATAAAGGATATATCAGGATTGCTTGTATGGTGGCTTCGAGGAGCACCATCCTAGCTGCCATGTTCAGAGCACGGAAGGTCCAGTTATCCATCCTTTTCGTGATCTTTTCAATGATATTTTTCCAATTACCTAATTTAAGGGTAGATGTGTCCAGCATAGTTCCTAGATATTTGGTAGGGAGATCCCCTATCCTATATCTCATGACCCTGGTTAGATGATTCTTAACCGGTTCCGCAGTGTTAAAGAAAAAGGTTCTGGATTTGTCATTATTCACCTCCATCACTGAACTTTCCATAAATATCTCTAGTATTTTCTTTATCCTTTTGACTTCTTGCAAGGTGGCTTTGCAGTATATCATTATGTCATCCACACATTGTTGATGTGTGACTGTGGTTCGATTCCCCCATAATTTGAGGCCTTGAATTTTCCTTTCTCTTGCTTCTTTTTTAAAATATCTACCTAATCCTTCTGCTGCAATTATGAAGAGAAAGGGAGATAATGGGTCCCCTTGCCTGAGACCTCTTGAGGCATTGAAAGTTGATGTTGGCGCTCCATACAGCAAAATAGAGAAATTCGGAGTAGAGATCATACTTATGACCCAGTTCACCCATCTATCACAGTATCCAAAGGCTTTGAGGATTCTTTCTAGGTACTTCCAGCTTAGCCTATCATAGGCTTTTGAAAGGTCAAGTTTAATTAGCATACCCTTTTCTTTTTTAGTTTTCAGAGTGTGAAGGACTTCCTGGGCTACCACAAGCCCATCCAGAATCTGCCTTCCTTCAACAAATCCTGTTTGTTCAGGGGAAATAATACTTGGTAGGATCAGTTTTAATCTCTAGACAACAATTGATGCTACTATCTTGTAGATGACATTACATAGGGCTATAGGGCGAAAGCCATCAACTTGTTCAGCCTGATTAGTTTATGGAATCAGGGCTAAAAGGGTTGAGTTTATTCCTGGCCATATTCTTTGGTTTATTCTGGCCTCCTCTACAACTTCGAGAACATCTGAAGCAAGGAACTTCCACCCTACTTGGAAGAATTCAACAGTGTACCCGTCCGGGCCAGGGGCTTTGTTCCTTTTCATGTTTCTAACTATTGCCTCCACTTCTTCCATGGTGATTTTTCTCATAAGTGCCAAGTTTTGATCTCTTGTTATTACGTTTGGAATTTCACTACTTATCTTGGCTATGGCATCTGATCTGTCGGTATGTGGTTCCCTCAGAATGTCTTTGAAATGATTTACCAGAACTTTTTCAATTTCTTCATGTTGCAGGACTCTTTGTCCTTCTTGCTTTTTGATAGAGAATATTCTGTTTCTTTGTCTGTGCTGAACCATTGCTTTATGGAAAAACTTAGTATTCCTCTCTCCCTCCCTGAGCCATTGAACCGTATATTTTTTCTTCCATAAAATCTCTTCTTGTTTTCTTCTTTCTTCTAACTGAGTTAGCACTCTGCCTTCTTCTTGTGTTCTCTCCTCCTCTATTCCTTCCATGATATCCATCTGTTGAAGGTATTCCATTCTCTGTTCTAATCTCTTTTTATCTTCCATAATATTCCCAAATTCTTCTTTATTCCATTTCTTTATCTTATTCTTCATTTCCTTCAGCTTGAGTTGAAAGGTGTGCATCTTATTTTTTCCCCTTTGCTCACTCATCCTCCACCATTCTTCTAGCTTCTCCATCAGTCCGTCAGTTCTCAGCCAGAAAGCTTCGAACCTGAAGGGCTTGTTGGGAGGCCTTTGCTTTAATTCTATCTCTAATTTAACCGGCCAATGGTCCGATCCTACTACCGGAAGAATGGTGGCCTCTATTAAAACATCCTTTAGCATTATTTGTTCTGAGATTAAGAATCTGTCCAGACGAGAGGCAATTTGGTTAACGCCTCCTCTCCTATTGTTCCACGTATGGCTTCCATTGATGGTTTGGATGTCAATCAGGTGTTGGTCCCTTATGAGGTCTCCAAACTGTTCCATAACCTTATCCGATCTTCTATTTCCTCCTCTTTTTTCATCTAGGGTTTTAATCAGATTAAAATCCCCACCTACTATCCATTGTTTTCCAGGTATGAGGCAACGCAAGGATTTTAGATTTTGCAGAAAGTTTTCCTTTTCGTTTTGTATATGAGGACCATACACCCCTGTTATAATAACCTCTTCCTTAGTTCCAACTATACTTGTTGTACCTGATAAAATTCTTGGGAGACTTATCCAGTTACTGAAGTGTATTTCCTCTAGGTTCCAGATAAATATCAAGCCACCAGTGCTTCCAATTGCATCTAGCCCCATCATTTCATAGCTACTCCTGCTTTTATTAAAAATTTCTCTCATTTTCTCAGTACTTATTTTTGTTTCCTGTACTATCATTACACTAGGTTTCTCTTTTTTCAGTCTTTCATTCAAATACCTTTGTTTACCTCTGCTGTTGAGGTCGCGTATATTCCAGGTTGTAATAATCATCTTAACAGTTTTGGGGGGGATTGGAAGACCTCTTATAGAGGGATCACTCTTCCAGAGTTAACAAGCATTTCACCCACTTCTTGTATCATTTCCCCCAAGGTTTTTCTCCCTCTTTTTTTTCCTCCCTTGCCAATGCTACCCGCTCCTATGCTCTGCGTTTCCTGATTCTCCGGTTGTTTATTTTCCTTTTCTTTTGTCAGTCTCTTCTTTACGTTATATCTTTGGAATGCTTCTTTGTATTTTTGTTTTTGTTCTTCTGGGATGAATCTTTCATCAAGCCTTTTCCATTCCTGTAGAAGTCTCGCCATTACTTGTTCTTCCTCTTCTCCTTTTGTTTTCTTTGGATCTATTTCCATGTTTCCTTTATCCCCTTGGGTTTCACTTGTGGGTTCAGCCCCCTGTTCGTTATTCCTATTATCTGCCTCCTTGTTTGATTTCTCAGTTATTACCTCCATTCCATCTATTTATTCTTCTTCGCTCACCTCTGTCTCCAACCCTTCTTCTTGTAGGGCTTTAAACATGTTTAGAGATTCTGTTTTCTGGGCTTCTTTTTGTTTACCCCTCTGTGTCTTTTTATTTCCTCTGCCTCTTCTTCTTGGAAATTCTCTGAAGTCCTCTCTTTCTTCCTCTCTTTTCCTTGTAGTATTGCTTCTGCTTTTTTCTGCTTCCCTTTCCTGATCAGCTAGCGTAATAGGGCATTCCCTAAACAGATGACCATATTCATGGCATCTTTGGCAGCGGAATGGTATATGTTCGTAGTCTATTGGTTGGTGCCATAGTTCATCATGATATTCCAATTCAATAGTGTCTGGGAGAGGCTCGGTGATGTTCATGTAAGCACAGATTCTAGCATAGGTGTTGAACTTTCCTCTCTTTGTTGTTTCCGCCACTTTAAAAAAGGAACCTATAGTATTTCCTATGCCTTTAAGGATCTTTGGTTCCCAGAATTCAAATGGAAGACCAAAGAGTCTGATCCAAATCGAAGCAGCTAACATCCTTTCCTTATCAGGGTTGTAACAATCTACCCATTCTCTCATGAACAGACCAGCGTTGTTCATGAAATAAGGTCCTTCCTCAAAGACTCTTCCTCTATCTTCTAGGTTGGAGAATATAACAGTGAAGAACCCCTTTGCTCCCAACTTGACTTCCACATGTCCTTTTGGTTTCGACCTCTGATAGATCCATCTCATGAGATCCTTTTCGGTAGGCAAATATCCTATAAACTTGCAGATCAAGGCATAATCACGCATATGGCTTCTGTAATTTTCTAGTTTATTAGGAGGTATTACAAACCTGGGTCTGCTCGAAGTCCTCGGAAGGCATTTGCTTTGGAATCTCGATCTCCTTTGCGCTCCCGTTTATGAAGTTTCACCTTCAGTGGATTGGCCTCCTGCACTCTGTTTTTCCTTTCTGTTTTCTCCCGTTAAAGCTGCTTTGAAGGAGGGGATCTCTCCTCCCCCTTTCTCTGACTCCATTCCTTCCTCACCCAGTGCGCTTCCTATGTGGTTCAAACGCCAAGCCCGATGACAGGCAGGCAATCTTACAGGCTGCAGAGTAAACCCTAGTTACCTGCACGTGATCGCTTCTCCCTGACAGTTGATTACTGGATAGGCATGAAGAAAATCCTCCGTATTCTCTTCAGATTTTGTGCAATAGATGGCTAAGATTAAGTCACACAAAATAAAGTCAAGAAACAAAAAGATCAGATGAGGCCATCTGTTAATGGACGCGGGGTAGTATCCGCAAGGGGTAAGAAGTATCTCGCACACCCCCAAAGCGGTAAACGATATTCTATAATTTCATGTGTTTATCCTAAGTAGGTGACACATAGCACAAAATGGAAAGGGAAAACCACTTTTCTCATGCTCTCTTGACCTGATATCAGTTGTGAAAGTATCTGCGTGAGATTGCGCGATAGTAGTTCTATTTGATAGGTCGCATCGACGGTTGAGATTGTTCAGGTTGGTTGGCGAGTGGACGACACGACAGCCATTGGATCGGACAAGACAAATAAAAAATGGAGATTTAATGCACTAGAGAAAGAATTAATAGATGTGAAAAGTTTATGGAATGGAGGAAAGGTAAGGTTTAACTGTGGTTTATGAAATATTTCTATTATATGGGAATTATAATAGAAATGAGTGGAATAAATGTATTGTGGTTAATGTTGGGTTAAAATGAAACCAGAGTGAAAAGGGTACTATTGATATGCATGGTTAATAAGAATTAACCAAATATTATGAAGGTTCGACTCAAAGGTTTAGTAAAGTTAAGACATTGGATAGTTAAATAAAACATTTCCGCATAAAGCTTAATGAAAGAGTATTAAACCTTGTATTGTGAAGGTTTTACCAAGTAATGAATTTTGAGTTTCTTAGGACATAGTAGATCATGCAATTTTATTTGCATACTGTCAGTATATATGGCTTAGGTTGGATCAATTGGTGTGAGAGAAGAACAAGGAAATTTTTCATGTAAGAGTTCTTTGAGAAAACTTAGAATAGAGTTATGTTTTAAAGGTGTGTATACAGGCAAGAGGAGATCAACTTTTAAATCTCACAAATAGTAGACACACATAGATGAAGTGTAGCAGAATTTGCAGATGCAAAGAAACACAAAACAATCCATTCAAAGTGCAAGTGAATGGTAGAACAAGATCATGCAGAGGTCTTGAAGGTGAGATGATATGTTTTTGTTTTAATTTTTTTGAAGATTGGAGAGGTTGTGGTCTTTATATTGCCAAACAGGTAGTGGAAGAAAAAGGTGAGAAGATTGTATCAACCTAGAGCAAGGAGTGCTCAATTGGTTCCACAGGAGAGAACCAGAAAGATACGAAAGACTAAGATCAAAGGGAAGCTTAGTGAGGTATCATGTAGCAAGGGAGACTTGTTACTGCAAAGTTTTTGTTGCAACTCACAAAAAGATCATAAAGGAAATTCCACAGAGGATGTGGGTAGAATTGCTAAGGGATGAAGAAAGCTTGTAAAAATTTCTAAGTGAAAGAAGAGGTGACTAGAACCTAGTATTTCATTTGTGATCGAAATACACGAGGACAATTGTGTTCTTGAAAGGTGCATATGAGTTGAAGCCTAGAAGGAGTAGAGAGAAGTTCTCAAAGAGGTTCAAGAGAATAACGAACCAAGTGCTTGCCAAAATACCAAGTATAGAGGAAAGCTTTGTGAGGTAAGTGGCAGCAGGGGGGACTTGTTGTTGGAGAGGCTTTAATGCAACTCATAGTAAGTGAGTGAGGAACTCATGAAGATAGAGAAGGAGATGATTACTGATAGTCATAACAAAGATAGCAGAGGTTCTAAGGAAGTCCACAATAGAAGAAAATTGAAGAAGGAGGATGCCAAGGCAAATGGCAAGAGAATGAATCAAGAGGAGCTTGACAAGGAGATTGTGGAGTTAAAAGAACAACTTGATGTATTAAGGATGCTACTAGAGGAAAACCAAAGACAATGTTGGGTCTTGACAAAAAAGGCAGTGAAGTGGCATAAGTTACATAAAACGATACAACAGAGGCAAGTGAAGTGGCTGGTGGAAAAAGTCAAAAAAGCTAAGTTGGAAATGGAAGTTTCCATTTGTGAAGCATAACAGGGTGAAGTTTTGAGTGAAAATGAAGAATGGAGATCAGTTAAAGATCTCATGAACTATTGTGATAGTTCAAGGAAACATGAAGAAATGTCGAAAAAGGTAGCAGAAGAGGCTATAAAGCCTTATATATTTGAATCTAATAATTTTGATGTGATTACAGGTTTTGCAAAAGATGAGCAATCTTTTGAAGCTATCAAAAGTATGGAAGAGTGTCTTTCAGAAGATAAATATTCTGAAGCAAAGAATGATGGAGAATTTCTCTTGAATGAGAAAAGCAGTGAATTATTGCAGTAGAAAGAATGTCATAATACATTGATGTTTGACACTGTTATAACAAAGGAACAATTTCTTGTGAAAGAAGCAGATGAGATTCAGTTTGAATTACTAATATTTGAAGAAAAAGTTGAGACTATTGAACCTTGTAGTTGTCAAACTGATAAATTGTGTACAAATGCAGGAATGATAAGTGATGATGAAGTACTTATGAAGTGTCAAAGAGAAATTGAATTGCTAGAATATTTGCTGGAAAACTCTGAGTATTATAGTGTGATTGCAGAAGAAGGAGTTCACTACAATGGAAATGAGCAGAAATACATCATTGAAGCAGATGGCATGGAAGAGAGACTTGCTGACAATTTCGAGAGTCCTTTAGGGAATTCTTTAGAGAGGTTGAATAATCATACTAATGTGCTGATAGAGGAGGAAAAATCGGAGAAAAATACTGAGATGATGCCAAAGAAGGAAAAGGTAATGAAGCCTTATATTTTTAATTCTGATAATTGTTTTATGATTGCAGGATTTGATGAAAATGAGATAGACATGTTCCAATTTGACGAGTCAGTTTTAGAACTAAAGAAGACTGGAAGTTGCCAAGTCAGACATGCTGATTGGGAAAAATAAAAGCATGAAGATACCATGATCTAAGAAGTTAAACTAATTGTCATAATCAGTCAAGGAAGTGAAGGATAATTACCGAGGGATGTCAAGGAAGATAAAGGAAAAGATGTTAGAATTAATGAACAACATAGTGTTGTATTTTAGGAGAATCAAGTACAAACGAAATTGGAGGACAATTTATGTTTTGAAAGTAAATTTCCAAATATTGAGCAGAGGTTGTTTGGAAAATCACAAGAGGGTAAGGATGAAAGGGAAGTAGTAAGAATCTGGCAACTTCAAAGAGAAGCTAATGAACAATAGTTTGAAGATAAGTGGACAAAGTACAACAACAAATGGCAGAGTATGTACCAACCAAAGGATGTGTTGGAGATAGAGATTGAAGAGTTATGTCACTTAATGATGAAGCAATCCATATGGAGTCGATTGACAAGAACGGGAAGAATGATCAATCAGAATTTGAAAGTGCTTGACAAGGAGAGGAAGATGAAATAGAAGACAAGAAACATACAACAATAACAAAGAAACAGAGCATTCAAACAACTACAGACTAGATTTTGGGACCGTGGAGGTTTTTTGTCAACATATGAGAACACATGATCAGGAGATCATGAATGTTTTCAACCTTGAGATTCTGATGGATGAGCATTTGGCTCAAAAATATCCTTGTATTTTAGTAAACATAGGGGGCCTTGTGTTTTAAGGTAGTTGGTTTCCTGAGTATTCAATTGATGTAATTATTAAGGTTTCTCAAGTAAGTTTGTAAAAGATATTAAGAATAGGAATTAATTAGATATTGTGAGCATATCTATAAATTCTATTGAATGTAGGAGACATGAGTGATGATGAGTGATTAGTGAGGATTGAGAGATTTTGAAATATTGTAAATCTTAGATTAGGAATTGGTTTCATGATTTTGGGGATTAAAGAGAATCCGTATGATTTCGTTGAGTTGTTAATATCCCCAAGGGATCATTGAGAGATTTTAGGTCTTGATGAGCAGATTAAGGATCTGAACCAGAAATGGGTTACAGAACATTTTGTATAAATGTAAGCCTAAAAGGCATAAAGAGAGTTAGTTAGGTAGAGCGACAATTAGAGTTCAAAGATTAGATAGGTTTGACTATAAGCCTACGAGCAAGAAAGGAAAAGGCCACTGATTAGACAATCAGTCCACAGAGAGAGATTCATTATCTAAGGAATTATTTATAAAGACATATAATTTGATTTCTAAGTTGTGTGGTGTGTATTGATTAATGGAATCATACATTCTTTGTGGATTAGAGTAATTGGGTGTAGCATAGGCTTGCAGGTGCACAGAATTAGAGAAGAAGTGTAGAGAAGAGTGTACGAGTTTACACACAGATAGTACTGAAGAAAACTTTCAATGTTACAATGAATGTATAAATGCAAGGTTTCCTAAAACCTAAGTATTTATGAAGGAAGTGTAAAGGCACAATAAAGTGGAGATCGAGATCAAAACAAGTGAAGACCGTAAGGTGAGAAAAAACACATAGGTAGGAAGCCGAATGAGCTATTTCACAGTAAGAAACAAAAAAAATAACAATAGACAGAAACTGTTGGATCAGTTAGATCAAACAACGTGATTGTGTGTGATAGATGGCTAAGATTAAGTCACACAAGATAATGTCAAGAAAAGAAAAGATCAGATGAAGCCACGTGCTAATGGATGTAGGGTAGTATTCACAAGGCATAACTGATACCTCAAGTGCCCTCAAAGCGGTAAACAGTATTGTATAATTTCACAAGATTAGCCTAAGTAGGTGACACGCAACACACGATGGAAAGGGAAAACCACTTTTCTCACACGCTCTCAACTTGATATCGGTCCTGAAAGTATCTACACGAGATTGTGCGATAGTCATTCGATTAGATAGGTTGCATCGATGGTGGAGATTGTCTGGGTTAGTTGGTGAGTGAAGAACATGATAACCGTTGGATCGGATGAGACAAATCAAAAGTGGAGATTTAATGCGCTAGAGAAAGCATCGATAGATATGCAAAGGTTGTGGAATGGAGGGAAGGTAAGGTTTAAGTGTGGTTTATGAAATATTTCTATAATATGGGAATTATAATAGAAATGAGCAGAATAAATGTATTATGGTTAATGTTGGGTTAAATTGAAACCAGAGTGAAAATTGTACTATTGATATGCACGGTTAATAAGAATTAACCAAATATTATGAAGGTTTCACTCAAAGGTTTATTAAAGTTGAGACTTTGGATAGTTAAGTAAAACGTTTCCGCATAGAGCTTATTGAAGGAGCATTGAACCTTGAATTCTGAAGGTTTTACCAAGTAAGGAATTTTAAATCTCTTGGGACATAGTACATCATGCAATTTTATTTCCATACTGTGGGTATATGCGGCTTCAGTTGTATCAATTGGTATGAGAGTAGAATAAGGAAATTTTTCGTGTAAGAATTCTTTGAGAAAAATTAGAACATATTTATTTTTTAAAGGTGTGTATGCAGGCAAGAGAAGATCACATTTTAAATATGGCAAACAGTAGACACAGATAGATAAAGTGTAGTAGAATTTGTAGATGCAAATAAACAGAGAACAATCCATTCAAAGTGTAGGTGAATGGTAGAATAAAATCATGCAGAGGTCTTGAAGGTGAGATGATATGTTTTTGTTTTAATTTGATTTGAAGATTGGAGAAGTTGTGGTCTTTATATTGTCACACAGTTAGCGATAAAAGAAGGTGAGAATATTGCCACAACCTAGAGCAAGTAGTGTTGAATTGGTTCCAGAGGAGAGAACCAAAAAGATACCTAAAGACTAAGCTCAGAGGAGAGAAGTTTAGTGAGGTATCATGTAGCAAGGGGGACTTGTTACTGTAGAGGTTTTGTTGCATCTCATGGAAAGATCATAAAGTGAATTCCATAGAGCATGTGGGTAGAATTGCTAAGGGATGAAGAAAGTTGGTAAAAATTTCTGATTGAAAGAAGAGGTGACCAGAACCTAGTATTTCATTTGTGATTCAAATACACGAGGACAAATATGTTCTTAAAAGGTGCATATGAGTTGAAGCCTAGAAGGAGAAAAGAGAAGTTCTCAAAGAGGTTCAAGAGAATAGTGAGCCAAGTGTTTGCCAAAAGACCAAGTATAGAGGAAAGCTTGGTGAGGTAAGTGGCAACAAGAGGGACTTACTGTTGGAGAGGCTTTAATGCAGCTCATAGTAAGTGAGTGAGGCACTCATGAGGATAGAGAAGGAGATGACTATTGATAGTCGTAACAGAGATAGTAGAGGTTCTAAGGAAGACCACAATAGAAGAAAAGTGAAGAAGGAGGATGCCAAGGCAAATGGCAGGAGAATCTATGAAGAGGATCTTGACAAGGAGATTGTGGAGTTAAACGAACAACTCAATTTATTAAGGATGCTACTAGAGGAAAACCAAAGACAAGTTTGGGTCTTGAGGAAAAATGCAGTGAAGTGGCATAAGTTATAGAGAAGGCTACAACAGAGGCAAGTGAAGTGGTCAGTTGAAAAAACTCAAAGAAGCTGAGTTGGAAATGGAAGTTTCCATTTGTGAAGCAGAATAGGGTGAAGTTCTACGTGAAGATGAAGAATGGATATCAATTAAAGATCTCATGAACTATTTTGATAGTTCAAGGCAACATGAAGAAATGTGGACAAAGGTAGCAGAAGAGGCTATAAAGCCTTATATATTTGAATCTAATAATTTTGATTTGATTACAATTTTTGTAGAAGATGAGAAATATTTTTAAGTTGTCAAAAGTATGGAAGAGTATATTTTAGAAGATAAATATTCTGAAGTAAAGAATGATGGAGAATGTCTCTTGAATGAGAAAAGCAGTGAATTATTGCAACAGAAAGAATGTAGTAATACATTGATGTTTGAAGGTTTAATAAAAAAGGAACAATTTCTTGTGAAAGAAGGAGATGAGATTCAGTCTAAAGAACTGATATGTGAATCAACAGTTTAGACTCTTGAACCTTGTAATTCTCAAACTGATAAATTATGTACAAATGCAGGAATTATAAGCGATGTTGAAGTACTTATAAATTGTCAAAGAGAAATTGAATTGTTGGAATATTTATTGGAAAACTCATAGTACAATAGTGTGATTGCAGAAGGAGTTCACTACAGTGGAAAAGAGTAGAAAGAAATCATTTAAGAAGATGGTGTGGAAGAGAGACTTGATGATATTTTTAAGAGTCCTTTAGAGAATTATTTAGATAGGTTGAATCAACATATTGATGTACTGAGAGAGGAGGAAAAATCAGAGTAGCATACCGAGATGATGCCAGAGAAGGAAATGGTAATGAGACCTTATATTTTTAATTCTGATAATTGTTTTATGATTATAGGATTTGATGAAAATGAGACAGACATGTTCCAATTTGATGAGTCAATTTTAGAAATGAAGAAGACTAGAAGTTGCTAGGTCAAACATGTTGAATGGTAAAAAGAAAAGCATGAAGATACCATGCTCTAAGAATTTAAACTGATTGTCAAAATCAGTCAAGGAAGTGAAGGACAATTACTGAGCATTGTCAAGGAAGAAAAAGGAAAATATGTTGGAATTGATGAACAACATAGTGATGTATTTGAGGAGAATCAAGTACAAACAGAATTGGAGGAAAATTTATTTTTTGAAAGAAAATTTCTAGATATTAAATAGAGGTTGTTTGGAAAATCACAAGTGGGTAAGGATGAAAGGGTAGTAATAAGAATCTGGCAACTTCAAAGACAAGATAATGAACAATAGTTTGAAGATAATAGGTCATAGTATGTGTTGGCCTAAGGATGTGTTGGAGATATAGATTGAAGATTTATAGCACTTAATGATGAAGAAATCCATATGGAGGAGATTGATAGCAATAGGAAGAATGATCAATCAGAATTTGAAACTACTTGACAAGGAGAGGTAGATGAAATAGACGACAACAAACATACAACAACAACAAAGGAACAAAGCAGTCAAGCAAATACAAACTAAATTTTGGGAGCTTGGAGGAACACATGATCAGGAGCTCATGAATGTTTTCAACCTTGAGAGTCTAATGCATGAGAATTCAGCTCAGAAATATCATTGTATTTTAGTAGACATAGGGGGCCTTTTGTTTTAAGGGAGTTGGTTTCCTAAGTATTAAATTAATGTAATTATTAAGGGTTTTCAAGTAAGTTTGTGCGAGCTATTAAGAATAGCAATTAATTAGATATTGTGAGGATATTTGTAAATGCTCTCGAATGTAGGAGAACATGAGTGATGATGAGTGATTAGTGAGGATTGAGAGATTTTGAAATATTATAAATATTAGATTAAGAATTCGTTTTATGATTTTGGGAATCAAAGAGAATCCTTAGGATTTAGTTGAGTTGTTGAGATACCCAAGGGATCATTGAGAGATTTTAGGACTTGATGAGTAGATTAACGATTTGAACCATAAATGCGTTACAAAACCTTTTGTATAAATGTAAGCCTAAAAGGCATAGACAGAGTTATTTAGCTAGAGTGAGAATTAGAGTTTAGAGATTAGATAGGTTTGACTGTAAGCCTATGGGCACGAAAGGAAAAGGCCACTGATTAGAAAATCAGGCCACAAAGAGAGATTCATTATGAAAGGAATTATTTATAAAGACAAAGAATTTGATTTCTGAGTTATGTGTTGTGTATTGATTAATGGAATTATAAATTGTTTGTAGATTAGAGTAATTATGTGTAACATAGGTTTGCAGGTGTGCAAAATCAGAGAAGAAGTGTAGTGAACTTTGTATAGGTTTACACACAAACAGTACTGGAGGAAATCTTCAATGTTACAGGGAAGGTATAAATGCAAGGTTTCCTAAAACCTAAGGGTTTATGAAGGAAGCATAAAGGCATAATAAAGTGGAGATTGAGATCAGAACAAGTGAAGATCGTAAGGTGAGAAAAAATACACAGGAAGAAAGCTGAAAGGGCTATTTCATAGTAAGAAACAAAAAAACACAACAGTACACAGGAACCGTTAGATCAGTCAGATAAACAAATGAGATTGTGTGCGATAGACGACTAAGATTAAGTTGTGCTAGATAATGTCAAGAAACGAAAAGATCAGATGAAACCACGTGTTAATGGATGTAGGGTAGTATTCGCAAGGGGTAAGTGGTATCTCGCGTGCCCTCAAAGTGGTAAATGGTATTCTATAATTTCACATGATTAGCCTAAGTAGGTGACACGTAGCACACGATGGAAAGGGAAACCCACTTTTCTCGTGCACTCTCAACCTAATATTGGTCGTGCAAGTATCTGTGCGAGATTGCATGATAGTCATTCGTTTGGATACGTTGCATTGATGGTGGAAATTGTTTGGGTTAGTTGGTGAGTGGATGACACGACAGCTGTTGGATTGGATGAGACAAATCAATGTTAGAGATTTAATGTGCTAGAGAAAGCATCAATAGATGTGCAAAGGTTGTGGAACAGAGGAAAGGTAAGGTTTAACTGTAGTTTATGAAATATTTCTCTTATATGGGAATTGTAATACAAATGAGTGGAAGAAATGTATTATAGTTAATGTTGGGTTAAACTGAAACTGGAGTGAAAAGGGTACTATTGATATGTGCGGTTAATAAGAATTAACCAAAGATTATGAAGGTCTCACTGAAAGGTTTATTAAAGTTAAGACTTTGCATAGTTAAATAAAATGTTTCTACATAAAGCTTATTGAAGGAGCAGTAAACCTTGAATTGTGAAGGTTTTACCAAGTAAGGAATTTTAAATTTCTTGGGACATAGTAGATCATGCAATTTTATTTTCATACTGTGGGTATATTCGGCTCAAGCTGCATCAATTGGTATGAGAGAAAAACAAGGAAATTTTGCCTGGAAGAATTCTTTGAGAAAACTTATAACAAAGTTATGTTTTAAAGGTGTGTACGTAGGCAAGAGGAGATCATATTTTAGATATGAAAATTAGTAGAAACACATAGATAAAGTGTAGCAGAATTTGCAGATGCAAATAAATAGAGAACAATCCATTCAAAGTGCAGGTGAATGGTACAACAAGATCATGTAGAGGTCTTGAAGGTGAGATGATGTGCTTTTGCTTTAATCTACTTTGAATATTGGAGAGGTTGTGGTCTTTATATTGTCAGAGGGGTAATGGCAGAAGAAGGTGAGAAAATTGGAGCAACCTAGAGCAAGGAGTGCTCAATTGGTTCCAAAGGGGAGAAACAGAAAGATACCGAAAGACTAAGCTCAAAGGGGAGAAGCTTAGTGAGGTATCATGTAGCAAGTGGGACTTGTTACTGTAGAGGATTTGTTGCAGCTCACGGAAATATCATAAAGGCAATTCAATAGAGGATGGGGGTAGAATTGCTAACATATGAAGAAAGCTGGTAAGAATTTTTGATCGAAAGAAAAGGTGACCAGAACCTAGTATTTTGTTTGTGATTGAAATACATGAGGAAAATTGTGTTCTTAAAAGGTGCATATCAGTTGAATCCTAGAAGGAGGAGAGAGAATTTCTCAAAGAGGTTCAATAGAATAGTGAACCAAGTGCTTGCCAAAAGACCAAGTACATAGGAAATCTTGGTAAGGTAAGTAGCAGCAAGGGGGACTTGTTGTTCAAGAGGCTTTAATGTAGCTCATAGTAAGTGAGTAAGGAACTCATGAAAATAGAGAGGGAGATGACTACTGATAGTCGTAACAGAGATAACAAAGGTTCTGAGAAAGACCACAATAGAAGAAAAGTGAAAAAGGAGGATGCCAAAGCAAATGGAAAGAGAATGAATCAAGAGAAGCTTGGCAAGGAGATTTCGAGTTAAAAGAACAACTCAATGTATTAAGGATACTACTAGAGGAAAACCAAAGACAAGGTTAGGTCTTGAGGAAAAAGGCAGTGAAGTGGCATACGTTACAAAGAAGGCTACAATAGGGGCAAGTGACGTGGCTGGTGGAAAAACTCAAAGAAGCTGAGTTGGAAATGGAATTTTGCATTTGTGAAGTAGAACAAGGTGAAGTTCTAGGTGAATATGCAGAATGGAGATCAATTAAAGATCTCATGAACTATTGTGATAGTTCAAGGCAACATGAAGAAATGTGGAGAAAGATAGCAGAAGAGGCTATAAAGCCTTATATATTTGAATCTAATAATTTTGATGTGATTACAGGTTTTATAGAAGATGAGAAATCTTTTGAAGCTGTCAAAAGTATGGAAGAGTATCTTTCAGAAGATAAATATTCTGAAGTAAAGAATTATGGAGAATATCTCTTGAATGAGAAAAGTAATGAACTATTACAACATAAAGAATGTAGTAATACATTGATGTTTGAAACTGTTATTACAAAGGAACAATTTATTGTGAAAGAAGGAGATGAGATTTAGTCTGAAGAACTGATATATGAAGCAACAGTTGAGATTATTGAACCTTGTAATTCTCAAACTGATAAATTGTGTACAAATGCAAGAATTATAAGTGATGATGAAGTACTTATGAAGTGTCAAAGCAAAATTGAATTGCTGGAAAGACATCATTGAAGCAACTGGTGTGGAAAAGAGACTTGTTGACAGTTTCAAGATTCCTTTAAAGAATTCTTTAGAGAGGTTGAATCAACATGTTGATGTGTTGATAGAGGAGGAAAAATTAGAGCAGCATACCGAGATGATGCCAGAGAAGGAAAAGGTAATGAGGCCTTATATTTTTAGTTCTAATAATTGTTTTATGGTTACAGGATTTGATGAAAATGAGACAGATATGTTCCAAGTTGACGAGTCAGTTTTAGAACTAAAGAAGACTATAAGTTGCTAGGTCATACATGCTAATTGTGAAAAAGAAAAGCATGAAAATACCATGCTCTAAGAATTTAAACTAATTGTCAGAATCAGGCAAGGAAGTGAAGGACAATCACTAAGGGTTTTCAAGGAGGAGAAAGGAAAATATGTTGAAATTGATGAACAACCTAGTGATGTATTTGAGGAGAATCAAGTACAAAGGAAATTGGAGGACAATTTATTTTTTGAAAGTAAATTTCCAGATATTGAACAGAGGTTGTTTGGAAAATCACAAGAGGGTAAGGATGAAAGGGCCGCAGTAAGAATCGGGCAACTTCAAAGAGAAGATAATGAACAATAGTTTGGAGGTAAGTGGACAAAGTACAACAACAAATGGCAGAGTATGTACCAGCCTAAGGATGTGCTGGAGATAGATATTCAAGAGTTATGGCACTTAATGATGAAACAGTCCATATGGAGGAGATTGACAACAAGAGGGAGAATGATCAATCATAATTTGAAACTGCTTGACAAGGAGAGGATGATGAAACATAAGAGAGAAAAGAAACAGAGCATTCAAACAACTACAAACTAAATTTTGCAACCCTAGAGGTTTCTATCAACATATGAGAACACATGATCAAGAGATCATGAATGTTTTCTACCTTGAGAGTCTGATGCATGAGCATTAGGCTTAGAAATATCATTGTATTTTAGTAGACATGGCGACCTTGTGTTTTAAGGGAGTTGGTTTCCTGAGTATTAAATTAATGTAATTATTAAGGGTTTTCAAGTAATTTTGTGAGAGATATTAAGAATAGGAATTAATTAGATATTGTGAAGATATTTGTAAATGCTCTCAAATGTAGGAGAACATGAGTGATGATGAGTCATTAGAGAGGATTGGGAGCTTTTGAAATATTGTAAATCTTAGATTAGGAATTGGTTTCGTGATTTTGGGGATTAAAGAGAATCCTTAGGATTTAGTTGAGTTGTTGAGATCCCCAAGGGATCATTGAGAGATTTTATGGCTTGATGAGCAGATTAAGGATCTGAACTAGAAATGGGTTACAAAACCTTTTGTATAAATGAAAGCATAAAAGGGATAGAGAGAGTTAGCTAGAGTGAGAATTAGAGTTCAGAGATTAGATAGGTTTGATTGTAAGCCTATGGGTAGGAAAGGAAGAGGCCATTAATTAGAAAATTAGGTCAAAGAGAGAGATTCATTATGTAAGGAACAATTTATAAAGACAAAGAATTTGATTTCTGAGTTGTGTGGTGTGTATTGATTGATAGAATTATAAAATTCTTGTGGATTAGAGTAATTCTGAGTAACATAGGTTTGCTTGTGTGCGGAATCAGAGAAGAACTGCAGAGAAGAGCGTACGGGTTTACGCATAGACAGTACTAGAGAAAACTTTCAATGTTACAACGAAGGTATAAATGCAAGGTTTCCAAATGCCTAAGGATTTATGAAGGAAACATAAAGGCATAATAAAGTAGAGATCAAGATCAGAACAAGTGAAGACCGTAAGGCGAGAACAAATACACAGGAAAAAACGAAATGGGCTACTGCACAATAAGAAACAAAGGAATGTAACAGTACACAGGAACCGTTGGATCAGTCAGATCAATGGACGAGATTGTGTGCGATAAATGGCTAAGATTAAGTCATGCAAAATAATGTCAAGAAACGAAAAGATCAAATGAAGCCACATGTTAATGGACGTGGGGTAGTATTCGCAAGGGGTAAGCGCTATCTCGCGCGCCCTAAAATCGGTAAACAGTATTCTATAATTGCATATGATTAACCTAAGTAGGTGACACGTAACACACGATGGAAAGGGAACACCACTATTCTCGCGCACTCTCGACCTGAGATTGGTGGTGCAACTATCTTCGTGAGATTGCACGATAGTCGTTCTATTGGATACGTCGCATCAACAGTGGAGATTGTTCAGGTTAGTTGGTGAGCAGACGACGTGATAGCCATTGGATAAGATGAAACAGATCAACGGTGGAGATTTAATGTGCTAGAGAAAACATTGATAGATGTGCAAAGGTTGTGGAATGGAGGAAAGGTAAGTTTTAATTGTGGTTTATGAAATATTTATATTATATGGAAATTGTAATAGAAATGAGCGGAATAAATTTATTATGGTTAATGTTGGGTTAAACTGAACCCAGAGTGAAAAGGGTACTATTGATATGTGCGGTTAATAAGAATTAACCAAAGATTATGAAGGTTCCGCTTAAAGGTTTATTAAAGATAAGACTTTGGATAGTTAAATAAAATGTTTCTGCATAAAGCTTATTGAAGGAGCATTAAACCTTGACTTGTGAATGTATTACCAAGTAAGGAATTTTAAATTTCCTGGGACATAGTAGATCATGCGATTTTATTTGCATACTATGGGTATATGTGGCTTAGGCTGTATCATGATCTATGTGCTTATGGTTAATTAATAGAGGTAATGGCACATTAATAGAGACAAAAGACAATAATATGTTCAATATAATAGCCAATCAAATTAAATATAAATAAATTAAATTATTTTTAAAAAGTCATATATTTCAATATGTAATTATATTATAGAATTTTTTGCATTTCTCTTTTATAAACCTAAACTAATATGAGTTTGACCTAAAATCTATTGCAATATCCACTCCCTTACTATAGAAATAATAATAAATAATTAATTTCTGGGGAGCATTTCATTTCAACAAATTTAAATAACTATAGTCCCATGTTATTCGTGCATGTATATTTATGCTGGGAGATGGCCGACTTGAATGTGAATTGAATTGTTTAGTGATGTATTTCAATTGTTAAACGACAGTGAGTTTTAAGTTTAGTTGTTTGTGAGTCTGAAGCTGGTTGTTTGTATAGCAGCGTTATACATGCAGGGAGATGGCCGACATGAATGTGAATTGAATTGTTTAGTGATGTATTTCAATGGTTAAACCACAGTGAGTTTGAAGTTTAGTTGTTTGTGAGTTTGAAGCTGGTTGTGTGTATAGCAGCATTTTGTCGTAAGGATTAAATCACAGATATTACACACATCACATCACACATATTCGGAGGCCGTAGAAAGCCTAACAACGAAGATAAATCTAATATGCATGTTTACACAGACATGACAATTTGATATCTCTCCATTACGGGTAGATATTAACATAGAAATTCATATCACGATTTATAGCAGAGAGTAAAATAAACACTCTCATTTGACAAAAGCATAAGCGTACTCACATTTATCTTAAATGGTAACTAACAGTCAAAGACATCCCAAACTTGAAGTACAATGTCATTAGGTTTCTATGGAGAAAAGTTTGGAATCGTTTCTAATTTATATTTTGAAGCTTCAAACTATAAGTAAAACCCGTTAGTAATTATGGGTTTTAGGTTGAAGCTTAGTTAATTAGAAATATTTTTATTTTTTATTAGAAAATTGGAAAGAAAAAGTGATTTGAACTTTATGCTTCTGGATTTTTTTTTTTTAAATATAGAATATAAATTATCGTTTTGGGTTTTTTCAAAATATAAAATATACAAATATGGTTTGTGGTTGATAATTCTGAAAGTATTTTTAAATTTATTTAAAAAGCAAATTATTTTCAAATGCTATATAATATATAATATTTTATTAAAACCAAATCCTTCCACTGATAAATAAAATCATATTATTTTGTTTATATTAAATAATAAAAATGAATTAACTTATTTTTAAAGGTATATTGATATTAGAAAAGTGTTTAATATTATTTATGAAGAATATATTAAGAAAGTGATTATTATTTTGGGTTAGGTTTTTAAGCATATTTAAAGAGAAATATGGAAATTAATTGTTTTTATGTTTAGAATTTTCAAATTTTGATGGAGTAGAATATATAGTGTTGTATATAAATGTTTATATATAATAGGAATAATTAAGCAATGGTGTTATTTATTTTTTATTTATTTGGCATTTACATTGATAAGATAGAAAATTGTTTAGAAGCTCGTTCGTATGGTCATTACTCTTCTCCTGTATGCTAATGACATTGTTCTTCTAGCCAGAAGACAGGATGATCTTGACAAGCAGCTTAAAACCCCCCATGAGTAGTGGTCTAAAATGGATATGATTGGGTATGACTCTTAACACCCACAAGATTAAAGTTATGATACTTAAATAAAAAAATACCAATCATGATAATTTCATTTATGATAACAATTACTTCAAGGAGCTTTCTTCATAGAAATATTTAGGTATTCACATTCATCATCAACTCAACTAGAATTATAGCATTGAGAAGAGGATTATTGGAGGTTCCAAAACTTATCATGAGGTTAAAAATAATTGTATGTCCAGTGATCTTTGGGTTTGTACTAAAAAAAGGTTTATCTTTGAGACTATCACCCCTATTATTTTGTAACGACCCATCTATAATACAAAGAACGCAAACATAATAGTAGGTATACGGTACATGCATATGATAGCTACATATGCATGTGTTGCATACACCGCACTAGTATTTTTATACTAAATTGATTATAAGTGCTAAATACCATGTCCCTTCTGGGAAAATAAGTTCTACTCGTTCATCAATATCGCGTAATATATGGTTGAATCAAGGGGAATATATATATGTATATATAATATGCTCCAGAATATTCATAAAAAGCATATTGATAAAATAAAATAAATATTTAGTATTAATATCAATAATCAATTAATATAAAGTTCTAACTTTATATTAAATCAAATATAAATAAACTTTATGTTTATAAATAAACCTTATATTAAATCAAATATCAATAAACTTTATATTTATAAATAAACTTTATATTTAAATCAAATATCAATAAACTTTATATTTATAAATAAACTTTATATTAAATCAATATATATCAAACAAAAGTATAGATATAACATCATAAAGGACATGTAAATTTTATGAAGTTAATAATACGTATGATCATCCTAAAAGTTATAAAAACGTTATGACCTCAGAAAATAGGGGATTTGATTTCACCGCTTATGACTCACACTCATGAAAGATAGCTGTCACCACGATGGAGGACGGTGGAATCGTGGTGAGCAGGGCGGTCACCGCCACGGAGAGCTACATATAGAGGTAGGCGGAGTTTTAGAAGGGGTTGAAACATCGGAGCAGAAACCAGGAGGAGGAATTCTAGCGGGAAGTAAATCAGTCATTGGAAGAGCGGTTAAGCAATTCTGAGGTTCTGGGCATGGGGGACAGTGAGCTTCTGTTGAGAAGCTTACTGGATTGAGCAGCAAGGCTCTGCTCAGTCTGGCTGGGTGGAATTGGTCTCTCGGTAATTGGAACAGCGTAGCTGCAGACATCTTCAGGTAGCAGTTCAGGTAGGTACATACTTTAAATTCTTTACTGTTTCTGTATATTTCAGTTCTCGGTTCTTACATATGGTATCAAAGCTGCGTTCAAACCCTTCGACCTCATAGGCCCTACGCTTGTGTAACTTTTTTATGGCTGAATTCTGCTACGTGAAAGCTTTATAAAAAAAAAAAACTTACGTTTCAGCAGCAGACCCGACCCCTGAGAGATTCGAACTTAGCAGGCACGCGCTGGTCGGTTGTTCCGATTCTTTTTGTGGGTCATTTTTATTTTTAGCTGCGTTTTGTTCTCTCTGTTCTAGCCACTTCGCATAATTTAGGTCACTGAGATAATATTGCAGATTTAAATATGGCCGGCGACAATTTTATTTATCCAGAGCTGGAATCGGATTGTTCTTTTTTTTTTTCGTTGTAACATCATCATCACGGCAACGGGGTTCCAAACTGTTTTTGTATGTATGACACAGCTGGAATCGGATTGTTCTTTTTTTTTTTGTAACATCGCGGAGCAGAGATCTTCGGGGATTTAAATGTATGTATGTATGTATTTGTATTGGAATCCAATCTAATTCAAATTAAAAAAAAAAAGATAAGTCAAGGACGTTGCGTCTGCCGGGGAGTCGAACCGGGTCTATTGCTTGGAAGGCAATTACGGTAACCGTGGACCGCAAACGCTCTCGCTGTAACAATTATGGAGTTCGACGTGGTGCGCAGCGACAGGAAATATATTTCTTTGTTTTGTTGTTGCAACCATTCAAAGTCCTCGGTCAGTCATTTAAGCATTAGACATATACTTCAAAGTTTCATCTTTTAAAGGCTGTGTATTTTAGATCTTCTTATGATAAACTTGTTCAAAGTGTTGAATTTCCAGCATAAATTATTACATTTTTTAAATGTCTAGAGATTATGCATTCATTAAACTGCAGAAAAACCATATCTTCCTCTAATACATCAGCTACAACTTTTCAGAGCACCTCACATTAGAAATTAACTTTGATAATCTACTGTGTAACATTAGCACTCATTAAACACTTCATACAGAAATGATGTAGAAATATGACGAAAACAAAGTAAAATGCCTGGCAACATAAGATTGAACAACAGAAAGACAAAAAAAATCTCCTTAGAAAAGTGAGAAAGAAATTTCAGAATGAAAAGCTAGAAAATTAAACATGAATAGAATGATAGATGGTAATTGTAGCATCCATACATATATTATGTAAATAACAAAAAGGAAAGATAGTTACAATTTATTCGTCAGTCAAAGATGTTGGAGAACAACAAACTGACCCTACAGAACATAACATTTTGCACAAACAAAAATAGGTTTTACATGCAGGTGTGACATTCTTTTCACAGCAGATTCATGCCATTTTTTTTAGCAGACCAGAGCAATGTCACTTTCGAGAAAATGTGGGCAATGTTGAAAGATTGCAGATATCACAAAAATGAGAGCAACCTAAACTATGAATGGGATACCTGAGATGACATGTGGTGTAAAGGACTGAGCTGACCTTTGTATAGGTTGAGTTAGTTCATTTAACTAATGTTCAGTTCAAAGGAAAAAAGAGCTGTCCTTCTTCTTGTTGTGTTGGGAGTTGATGTAAGGGTTTGGCAGCTTTGCACGATGTATTGGAGATCTGGAAAATTTTCATTACAAGTTACTTATAACAGATCTATGAGCTCACCTTGGAAGGCAATACATCCTACCTGTAAGGCCGTTTTGAAGTCCTTAATTTTTGCTTGTAGCTGCGCCTTGGAAAAGGGTATATGCTGTTCAAAGGCTGAAATAATGAGTAATATGCTGAGAATTATTTATGAGGAGGACTTTGAAGTAACAGTTGTAGTTCCTTTCTAGCCTTGAGGGTTGTTGTTTCCAACCAACAGTTGAAGTGGTTGCAAGCACCATTGGAGGGTTTTTCTGAACTCGTCACAGGCTGTAATTCATTTATTTCAGACTTGTCGAAGGAGCACTATTATCTTGTCTAGCAGACCGGAATGATTGTAAATGAATAGGCTTGATAAAGTGCTTGTACACCTTGTGGTTATGAATATATTGCAATAGAGAAGCATTCAGGCATTGTTGCATGCATTGATGTAAGGAGACTAGAAATTCTCTGTAAAATTTCCACATCATCAGTATGCTATAGGAATAGGAGTACATCAAGTGTTGTGTAGGCGGTGTGCTGACAACATCTCCTTCCCCATTGGCAATGCGAATTTGTAAAGAAAGCATTTATAATGTTGATTTTCTGCATGTCATCAATTTAGATAGGTTATGAGTTAAGCAGTATAGTCTTGGAATAAATAGCTTATATTGTGGGGGGGACAATTTCACTGTTGCATTTACTGTTCATTAGTTAGCACTATAAATACTCAGCAACATTTCCATAACAACTTCTCTGTACCTATCCCAGCGTCTATTGGTGATTTGAAACGTCTATCATAACATATTGTGTCAATACTCCAGAGAGAAATATGCACTAGTCAAACTAAATACGAAGGTGGAGGTTAACACAATGGTTGTAATTGTTATAGAGAGGCTTCAGTGCTCTCAATGAAGGGAATCTAGGGCACTTAAGATGTCTCTGCAGGAAGTACCCCACAAACTGATGCTTTTCTCCTTTCTGGCAATAGTGTTTATGATTACAAAATATGGATCTTCCACCTTTGAAGATACTTCAGACTCAAGAAAAGTTGAAAATGGTAATTTGGAGGTCATTTTGTTAAGTGTGGATGGTCATGTACTTACACCACCTATCTTATCATATAAGCATGTAGAGAGTGGCAATTTGTGTGAAACTCAAGTAAATTTTGTTGATGGTCAGGATTCTTGTAAAGAATCTAGAGAGAGAATCAAACCTTTAGGCTGGGTGGTGTATATCCACAGCAAGTTCATTAGGCACAAAGATCAGTTCAGTGGTATACAAATAACCTTAAATATATAGAGTGACTTATGCATATAGCGTGTCAACTATTTGAAACAGGTCCATGCTAGTTTTCACGGACTGTTTTGACCAATGGGTACCTCGTCAACCATTTAAGGTTCAAATTAGGGATGAAACCTATACATCAGATATAATGCTTGTTGCTAACCGTGCTTCGAAAAATGGCACCAACACGCTATAGTTTTAGCTTTTAGGATGTTTTGTTAGCATCTTCTATCTAGTATATTGCATATGACATAAGTTTGTTCAGTCCTAAAATGGCACAATAAAGGATTGCTAAGAATTGTTAACTTATCAACCTTCTAATCATCAAGTGATATAGGCCATATGTAGCCTCTTTCAACAAAGGCATGTAACTGATCTTTCTGATTGTAAGTTGCAACAGAGTAGATCAAGTTTTGGCAGCTTCATGTCGGTACGTCTGGGTAAGTTGTCTATTACCAAGGGGACATGTAGTTTGTTGCTATTAAAATTCTATGTGGGTTGCCTGGAAAGGAAGGCAACATGCAAGCTTTTCAACCACAATTTTGCTTCATGATAGAAAATTGTTCTGCATAATCTGATATCGTAACCTCTGTGACAAACTCATTTCATGAAGTTCATATTTCCCATTGCATTGCTTAAATAACCACCCTAGGATGAGCTATGTAATGCTTATGAAATACAGATATTATCATGAAAATCAGTTTTCTGTAATACACTGTCCCTGTTTATATCTGTGAAACAGGAATTATTCTGCAGTAAAATATATTAATTCATTGAGTGATTGATATGATAAATGATGATATTACAGCGAGGGCACCTGTTATAAATACCTAAACGGAGTGCCTACTCATACTATTGATCATGTCTTTTGAAAAGACACATCTTTCCATTAACGAATTATTTATCATTTATCATATTGCTATGTCTGTAACATTGCTGCCCTCTTTAAAGAATGCTTTGTCTTTAGTTAAGCACGTTTCTATGGAATGATGTTTATCTGTTTTATGGTTTGAGTTTGGTCATGCTTTGAGTGTTGCTGAGATTCATATATATTGTTGCATCTTCTTTGAGAGTGTAATCATCCTAAACAAGAATGTAAGTGATAGACAAAGATGTCTTACCTTAGGAATGATTAGCCATACACTTCTGCATTATTCATATTAGGGTAGAATACCCTGCATTAGGACAAGGAGGTCGCGAGACCACCCTCCTTGACCTCGGTACCAGTAAGATACGCCTAGCGGGTAAAAATAACAAAACTATACCCGTTTATGAATGTGAAGTTGCAAAGGAAAATTAGGCGTTAAATTCGGTTGTCTACCTCAAAACTTTGATAAAATTTTACTATGTGTTCAGGAACCATTACAATGGTAAAGACGTATGAGCGACGACGACGTGATCAGGTAGCATCGCCACCATTAATGCCGCCACCGTCGCCATCATCGTCCCCATCATCACCACCCAGGCCATTATCAACATCAATTGCCCCAGCGCCAGAGTTGACTATGATAATGAACTCCTTGGAAGCCTTATTGGAGACATTAAAAGAATCCACTAAGGCTAAAACCAAAGAGGAATCTCAACATTTGGCCACAAGTTCAGCAGAACGAAAGAATTTTGAACCCAGAAGATCGGAAGGTGACATCTCTAGGGAGCTTCAGAAAATCAAACTCCCAGAATTCTCAGGAGGTCGAGCAGGTGAACGCGCTGAAGCATGGTTGGAAGGAATGAACAGATGCTTTAGGTTAAGGGAATATTCGTCTTCGGCAAAAACAAAAATTGCCGTGTTCCAACTAAAGGAAAGTGCCTTGATCTGGTGGGGAAATCTGGAAAAGCAGCTACACCTTACATCAGATAATGCCCCTTGGGAACTATTTGAGGAAAGGTTTCGCGCAAAGTATTTACCCCCATACTTTCAACAACAGCAAACAAGAGCATTTCATACGTTAATTCAGGGAAATAAATCGGTGGAAGAGTACGAAATAAGGTTTATGGAGCTTGTAAAATACATTCACTACTTAGACTCGGATGAACGTCAAGCTGAACGCTTCATATTTGGGTTAAATCCTCGCATTAGAGCCTTGGTAAGCATGTGGAATCCCTCATCAGTAGCCGAGGCAGTCGAATGTGGTCGTTATGCAGAAGAGCACCTAGGGATCGAAAAGGATATGGGGCCAACAGGGCCTGTCCAATCAGGAGTTCCAGGAAAGACTCCCCAGAACTTCTTCAGAGGAGGTAACTCGAGGCCACCTTACGGTAACAGGTTTACCCCAGGAAATATAGGGACGAAAGCTCCCATGGCAGTAAACACTATAGCCACGGGATCATCAAACACCAGTCCATGGTCATCTCGAGGGACTGCCAGTAGAGGAAGAAATTCGAGAGGAACCAACATGAGGGGACGAAGCACGTTCTCTAGAAATTCACGTCCTGATTCAAGAGGATTAGCGCAGCTTAATTGTTGGGGATGTGGGGGACCGCATTTTCAACGTGATTGCCCAAAAGCTTCGCCGAATATATTGCATAGGACTGGAGAGGGACCGGTATCAAACCATCAAGGTAATGATAGAATTCATGCAGTAATCAACAACGACCAAGCAGCGCATCAACCCACTATAGCAGGATCTTCAGGTATGGGACAAGGGAATCGTAATGGTCGAACCATTACGTATACTGGAACGTAGGGTTCGATAGATCAGGAATCGCCTGGTGGACCAAGTTAGGGTCCAATGGGACAAGTATAGTCCTGGATCAACTACTTGGGAAAAAACAGAGGACATATGTCAAAGATACCCTAACCTATGTCAATTTTGAAGAACTTTAAACTGTGTTTAGTATATATTTACTTCACTGCAATCAGAGGCTCACAAACATTTTGAATGACTAAGATAAACGTGAAATTTTGTGACATAATGTATGTTTAATTTCTGCTGATACATGGATACCAAAACGATATATGTTGTTGATCTTACTAAATTATAGTTATCAAAAGTAAAGTTTAAAACAGTTAAATGATTTTACTTCTGATAGGAATTAAGATATTTAAATCTGTTTTATTTATACATTTCAATATGATCAATGGAATAGAAATCAAGGAGTAAATACATCTTTAATGAAAGTCAAAAGACATGCATGGAATATAACAAAATCTGTTAATACTGTAGTGATTTATGTGAATAATACATGAGTTAATTGAATATGTTGATGCACATTTTACGAATGCCTGGATAAGTGTATGATTGCAGATAATAAACAATTACCGGGATGACCACGTGATGACAGAACCTCAGAACGATTCAAGCTCAAAGTGATTATATGATAGGGTATTAGCCCTAATTCTACTGGGAGGGGTGGAAGTGTTGCCCACCGTTTATCCTCTGAACCCTGGAGTCATGGGAGGACTGTGCGAATCACGCTCCCCTAGACGTGTGATGATGACTGCCGGATGCCTACTGGGAATCAGGTCGGTATAACCGACGCTGTCACCTTAGAGTTTATGAATGGTTAGGTCAGTAAAACTGACGCCATGGCATACTCCAGTAGAGGACGGATAGGATGGGAGCGGAAGAGATTAGGAAGGATAGGATGATTTTAGAATAGCTTGGGAATCTGGATAGGGCAAGACATGTCCATTAAAATCATAAACCTAAAACTCTAAATTTTATAGTCTCTTGGTATTAAAATAATTTTTTTTTTTAAAAAGACCTAAGAGGGGGGTACTAAATTACTAATTACTATTATAAATAATCAGATAAGATAAAAACTCTAACTTCGGGACGAAGTTTTCTGAAGGGGGAGTGTATGTAACGACCCATCTATAAACACAAAGAACGCAAACATAATAGCAGGTATACGGTACATGCATATGATAGCTACATATGCATGTGTTGCATACACCGCACTAGTATTTTTATACTAAATTGATTATAAGTGCTAAATACCATGTCCCTTCTGGGAAAATAAGTTCTACTCGTTCGTCAATACCGCGTAATATATGGTTGAATCAAGGGGGAATATATATATATGTATATATAATATGCTCCAGAATATTCATAAAAAGCATATTAATAAAATAAAATAAATATTTAGTATTAATATCAATAATCAATTAATATAAAGTTCTAACTTTATATTAAATCAAATATAAATAAACTTTATGTTTATAAATAAACCTTATATTAAATCAAATATCAATAAACTTTATATTTATAAATAAACTTTATATTTAAATCAAATATCAATAAACTTTATATTTATAAATAAACTTTATATTAAATCAATATATATCAAACAAAAGTATAGATATAACATCATAAAGGACATGTAAATTTTATGAAGTTAATAATACGTATGATCATCCTAAAAGTTATAAAAACGTTATGACCTCAGAAAACAGAGGATTTGATTGCACCGCTTATGACTCACACTCATGAAAGATAGCTGTCACCACGATGGAGGACGGTGGAATCGTGGTGAGCAGGGCGGTCACCGCCACGGAGAGCTACATATAGAGGTAGGCAGAGTTTTAGAGGGGGTTGAAACATCGGAGCAGAAACCAGGAGGAGGAATTCTAACGGGAAGTAAATCAGTCATTGGAAGAGCGGTTAAGAAATTCTGAGGTTCTGGGCACGGGGACAGTGAGCTTCTGTCGAGAAGCTTACTGGATTGAGCAGCAAGGCTCTGCTCAGTCTGGCTGGGTGGAATTGGTCTCTCGGTAATTGGAACAGCGTAGCTGTGGACATCTTCAGGTAGCAGTTCAGGTAGGTACATACTTTAAATTCTTTACTGTTTCTGTATATTTCAGTTCTCGGTTCTTACATATGGTATCAGAGGTGCGTTCAAACCCTTCGACCTCATAGGCCCTACGCTTGTGTAATTTTTTTTATGGCTGAATTCTACTACGTGAAAGCTTTATCAAAAAAAAAAAAAAAACTTACGTTTCAGCAGCAGACCCGACCCCTGAGAGATTCGAACTTAGCAGGCACGCGCTGGTCGGTTGTTCCGATTCTTTTTGTGGGTCATTTTTATTTTTAGCTGCGTTCTGTTCTCTCTGTTCTAGCCACTTCGCATAATTTAGGTCACTGAGATAATATTGCAGATTTAGATATGGCCGACGACAATTTTATTTATCCAGAGCTGGAATCGGATTGTTCTTTTTTTTTCGTTGTAACATCATCATCACGGCAACCGAGTTCCAAACTGTTTTTGTATGTATGACACAGCTGGAACCCATAGGTAACTCTGGATCTTTCCTTTGCATCAATATTTATAGTCCTCAGAAATTAGAAGACAAAATAAATTTTTTAAATGCATTAACCAGACTTATTAATAGACATCCAAGGTCTAAGTGTATACTGGGGGGTGATTTCAATATGATAACCACCCTTCTGGAAAAAAAAGGGGGTCTCAGGAAACTTAATAGGGATGCGGAAGCCTTCACAGGTTTCATTGAAACTGTCAAAATGGTAGACATACACCCCAAGAGTGGCATGTTCACCTAGAACAACAGAAGGGGGGGATAAAGGTTGATAGCTTCTCGCTTGGATAGAATTTTAATCTCAGAAAGCATTATAATGGATGGTATAACAGCAGAATCAGATATCCTTCCCAGTGGTGGGTCGGATCATTGGCCAATTTCGCTTATTGTTGAAGTTTAGGGTACCCCAAGGAATAAACCATTCAGATTTGAAAAATTTTGGTTAGACCACCCTAACTTCCTCGAGATGGTAAAGAAATGGTGGTCTGAACCTTTGGAGGTGAGAGGCTCCAAAATGTTTAATCTACAAAGAGGCTGAAAGCAACTAAAGAAAAGATAAAAGATTGGAACAAAACGGTTTTTGGAAATATATTCCAAGAGAAAGCCATTCTAGAGAACAAACTGGAACAGATTCATAGAAATGGAGCAGAAGGCAACCACAGTATCAAAGCGATTGAGCAGGAAAAAGTTCTTTCACAACAGTGGCACAAAAGGTGCATACAAGAAGAGATTCTTTGGAAACAGAAATCTAGAGTCCAATGGCTAAGAGAGGGGGAGCAGAACACAAAATTTTTTCACAGGTCGACTCGAGACCATAGAAGTGCTAACAGAATTCTCGAGTTGAAAAACAATGCAAGGGAGATATTAAAGAATCACAATGACATATCTGCTCTGCTCTCGGATCACTTCAACTCAATTGCACAGGAACCGCCTATAAACAGAGAGGAGGCCATCAAGGAACTCACAGGAGCCATTCCTAAGTGTATTACTTCAGATCAGAATTGGGCCCTATGCAGGGAAATCTCTATGGAGGAGGTGGAGGAAGCAATCAGGAGCATGCCTAATGATAAAGCTCCAGGTCCAGATGGATTCACCATCAATTTCTACAAGGCCTGTTGGAACACTGTCAAGCAGGAGGTATGGGAGGTAGTGGAGGATTCCAGACGCTCAGGAACCATTCTAAAATCCATCAACTCCACCTTTCTAGCGCTCATTCCTAAGGTTGAAGAAGCAAAGATACCTGATAAATTTAGACCCATTTCCTTATGTAATGTTATCTATAAAATTATTTCAAAAGTCATAACAAATAGACTAAAGTCGATACTTCCTGGTATCATCTCGGAAGAGCAATCGGGCTACGTTGAGGGTAGACAAATACTAGATAACATCTTGTTAGCGCAGGAGATGATTCACTCGCTTCATTCGAGAAAAGAAGCAGGAATGATAATGCAATTGGATTTATCAAAAGCTTATGACAAAGTAAGCTGGAGATACCTTGAAGCTGTTTTGGATGCTTTTGGCTTCTGGAGGACCTGGATCAAGTGGATACTTGCTCTCATCAAATCTCCAAGATATTCAATCCTTGTCAATGGTGCTCCATCTGCTCCTTTCACTCCTTCGCGGGGAATAAGACAAGGGGATCCCCTATCCCCTTTCCTATTTGTAATCCTAATGGAAGGTCTAAGCCGAACTATAGCCAAGAAGAAAGCAGAAGGATCTATAAAAGGTCTGCAACCAATAAGATCGCTACCAGCCACCACACATCAACAGTTCGTGGACGATACCATGTTACATGGTACCCCCACGGTGAAGGAGGCTGTGGCTTACAGGGGTATCCTTGATCTCTTCAGCCAAGCTTCTAGCATGGAGATTAATTTTTCTAAGTCCACTATTTTCTTTTTCAACACTCATCTGGCAGTTCAAGCTCACTTGTCCCAGCTTCTTGGATTCAGGATTGGCTCCCTGCCTTCGAAATATCTAGGGGATCCTCTGACTCTGAAACCTTGGCAGAAAATTCACTGGGAGAAAGTTCTTACCAACATGAAGAAAAAGTGCTCGCATTGGACGAACATCGCCCTCAACCTGGCGGGTAGACTTATCTTAACCAAGGCTGTTCTGCAGGCAATTCTGCAATATTTACTTTCTATGCTTCCAGCCCCCAAAGGCATTCTGCAACAAATGAGAAACATACAAAGATCCTTTTTATGGAATGGGAATGGGGATAAGAAGAAGTGGGCTTTGGTGGCATGGAATAAACTATGCTAGCCAAAATCTATGGGGGGGCTGAACTTAGTCAATCCTTGGGTGGTCAACAGAACCTGTGGAGCTAAGATATGGTGTAAATGGATTAAAGAACCCAATTTACCTTGGGCGAGGCATTGGAAGGAAAAATATACTCCAGACTGTGATACTCAGGACCTCATAAGACTACAAGAAGTCCCGGAAGGATCGTCAATATGGAACCATGCCAGGATTAACAAGAACTTAGTACAGGAGCACAACTTTTGGGAAATTCGCAATGGAAGGTTGGCCATGTTCTGGGAAGATGCATGGCAACAATTCCCTAAACTGGACACCCCAGAGCTATCTACCCTCAAGCGAATAAGTCAAAATGAGGGAAGACACAGAGTCAATCAGTATTGGACTCAAAGCAGTAGGGATCCGATTTGGAGGGACTGGATAAATTTAAATCCCGGGAATACAGAGGAGAACAACGAAAGCTTTCAGCAACTCAATGAGAGAATCCTCAAAAGAAAGATTCGGAAAACTGAAGAGGATGATAAGCTAAGATGGGGTTTAAAAGGTAATGGTAATTTCTCATTAAAAGAAGCTAGGAACATAATAGAAAAGGAAGAATAGGTAGAAGTCGTGCCCTGGTGCAACAAAGTTTGGGACAGCCTACTCTGGCCAAAAATCAGGACCTTCCTGTGGCTTCTAATGAGAAACAAGACTTTAACTTGGGACAACTTGTGCAAGAAAGGTTTCAGGGGACCCTCAAGATGCCCTATGTGCCTCGTCGAGGAGGAATCTATAAACCACCTTTTCAATGCTTGTGAATGGGCAAATCAGTTATGGAGCTGGATGGAAGGAATTCTTAGTAGTTTTGACCGAGACAGAGAATCCATTCATAGAACCATACTGAACTGGAAAAAAGACTTCTCCAACATACAAAGAGTCAACAGCATATGGAAATCTGTTCCAGGGTTCTTACTATGGTCTATTTGGAAGGAATGTAACCGCAGAATATTCCAAGACGAACACAGGAACATAGAGTTCTCTAAAGACAATATAATAACTAACAATCAACAGTTAATTCAAACGAAATGCAGAGAGGAAGGTAACGAGAAACCGTCAGCTCAAGACTTACGCATTTTGAAATGCTTTCGTCTGGAAGTCACCAGCAACATCACAGCTTCGAAACACAGAACGCAACCATCCTCACAGATCGACAAATGGCAGCGTCCACCGGAAGGAGGATTGAAGCTGAATTTTGATGGGGCCTCGAGAGGCAATCCCAACATGGCAGGAATTAGAGGTGCATTACGTAACCAGCATGGAGAAATTCTTCACATATATTACAGAGCGCTTGGGGAAAGCACAAATAATGAGATGGAATTCGCAGCACTAGAGCATGGTCTGAGAATTTTAAAATCCCTACGCCTCTGTAATGTAATTCTGGAAGGGGATTCATCACTGGTTATAGCAACAGCTAAGAGAATTCAGGGAGGCACTAAGGCGAACAAAGCCACAAAACACTGGCGGCTAGCCAAGGTCACGGAAAATATTGTAGAACTAATGGCTGGAATGAAAGGATTAGTTTTTCATGCGGTTAGATGTAAGGCGAACGGGCTGGCGGACTACCTAGCGAATTGTGGCGTGGACAATCAGGACAGGGGATGGGACAGTTGTTGGGAGGAGGTGGACTGCCCGAACCTGAAGGCGTGATGTGCACAGCTGGCACAACAAGATATAAACGAAATCGACCGGGCTTGATCGGCAACGGTTTCTATGTCCGGCACCGTAAACCTAGCGCTTCCGGTAACTGCTTGGGTTATTATCACGGGAGCTGGACGAATAGACAGATGCGGCAGTGGTCATTATGGCAAGAGAAAGCCAAACATGGAAACTACCAACATGGTTCATGCCACGAGAGAATCCGTAGAGACCGTTTGCGAGGAAGGGACAAATAGCTCAACCTTGATGGGAAGGCAATCAGCGACATTTATGCTAGGTCAGGAAAAGGATATGAGATTTGTGCGAACATATTTCGAATTAATAACGAAAGTACCTCCACTATGCATCAAAGGGGAGAGCGCATTATGGGAAACTCCATGAAAAAAAGTTATTTAACGGAGAGTCATGGCCCGGTTTCCTCTACCTCGTTTCAAAGCTCTGCAAGCGACCACAACCTTTCTGTTTGTAGAAGTGAGCACAACGATAAGATAGAGGGAATAGGATGGAAGCGAGGAGTTGTAGATGCTCGGCGGCCAACCGCGAACTACGAACCGTGCAGAATATGTATGAGACCAGAGCAACAGCAAGGAGCAAATGCAAGATAGAGGAATTGGAAGCTTCTGTGAAAAAGGAAGAAGCGCAGCGACATGAGGCAATCATTGCGGAGGAGGTTGACTGGTTACATGACCTGGGTACTCCTTCCAAAAGAGCCACTTAGTATGTTCGGACTAAAGCGGAGAGCTGGAGAATCAAAACCCTCCTTGCGAAAGCCTTGGATTCAAAGGAAGAAGGGAAGCAGCATTCTGGGAAGGGGAACTCCACTTTGGAGGATTAGTCAGCAAATTTTCATGAAATCCATGAATCGTTGGATCGTAGAATCACCACAGTGCAGGAGGCTGTGGAAATTGTCAACAAGAAATTGACTCTGCTCATCAGGCTTCTTCAGCAAACTCTGAGCCCGGACCCCCTTATGCAGGAGCAAAAGATGAAGGAAGCTCAGGAATTCCAGTCCATGCAAGATATGCAGGCCAAAGTCGACAAGCATGTTCTGGACATGGGCTTAGACACAGTTAGTCGAATCGCTGGCTTTCCACGCACTGGCGGGTTTCCTTAGTTTCGTCTTTCAATCTATCTTGCTTCCTTTGTTACGGCTTCAGGCCAGTTAGTTTTGCTACTCTGTTTTACTCTGTTTTCTGTCATGGCTTCGGCCTTATGCAAAATAGTGATGTTACTCTGTCTCTGTCCAAGTTTTGATAGTGTCGTGGCGATCAATAACTGTTTCAAGAGTAAGCCGCCCTGCGTGGTGTGCAGCTCAGTTTTGAAAGCCCAGGGCTGGCTGTCAGCACGGTTTAAATGGTCCATCTAAGGTTTCATTTTGCTTCGGCAGACTTTTTGTAACATATTTTGTTTTATAATATACATATCTGACTTACAAAAAAAAAAAAAAAACAATACAAACATATTGGAGAAAGGTTCAAACACTTTATTGAATAGAAGAAGGAACTACAACCATTGGTGTCTAATTCAAAGCCATTCCTCCAGCTTGGATACCATCCACATCACATCAAAAGCATGACAAACTTGTAGCATTACAATTCTTGCTTCAAAGCCAAATCTCATAGTAACATTATCTCCTTACAATTCAACATAATCCAGCCCCTGATCACTTACGTGAGTGGTCAATTTATAGGAAGATGAAGGAGGTTTTGTCATAAATGGTGGCATTGAATGGCCTTCCATACTTAGAATTAGTTCCATGGAGGAAGGGATAAGAGGATAGGATGCACCTTAACTCATTCCTCATCCATTTTCGAGCTTATAGGAGTTGATAAGTGAGGGAACCTTCTAGATGACTCCAAAAGATAAGAATATTCCCCAAACCCTATGTGAATTTCGCTCAATCTCACCCATCGCAGGTGAAAGGAAGCCTAAGTGCTCTGCAGATCACCCTAGCATGGACTCAACTGCTCTGCAGTGCACCCTTATAAGGGCTTACCTGTGTTGGTCCCTCTAGAGGCTATTTCTGGATGTCTTCAAGTCATGAAACTATCTGGGAAAGGAGGCATTCAAAGGGGTGACTTGTTTAGGGCATGTAGAAACTGAAATTAGGGTTTGATGAGCCCTAAAACACTGATTTGGATGATGGGATTGATGTGCTCAAATGGATTTGTAATAGAATGGCTCTTCAAGTCCTTATACCAAACAATGGCAAAGAGAATTCGTACTTACCCGTTTCCTAATGATTCTCTTGGATTCCTTGGGTTTGAATGGAAATAATGTTTGAAATCGGGCTTATTTTAGCACCTTATAGCTTTCTTGTAGTAGTGGTGTGTAGATCTTATAGCTTTCCTATAGCAATCTGCAAAAGGAATATCTCAACTATGCCATCCTCCTATAGCAATGGTGAGCCTCTCTTGGCTTTAAAACGTAGTTTTTTCATGCAAAATGAAGCTTTGGGGCCTGATTTATTTGGTTGGTGGTTAAGTGGATGGGATCAGCGTGATGTGTGAGCTGGTCCCCACTAACACCTTTTCACGCCATACTTTGTGATGAGCAGGCACATTGGCCCATTTCTTTGAGTTATCATCTCTTTCGTTCTTTGTGTCCTCCACACGTGTGGTTGATGTAGGAGATGAATGGAGTTTACTGCTAAAGATGGCTAGGACTAATCTATTAAAATTGGCCCATATAACCTCTTCCTCTATGCACCAATAATACTTTTTAAGCTAATATGAGTTTGTAAGAGAGGTTTAGAGCTTTGCATACGTGACCCTTACCTGGTGGTGCTAGAGCTAGTGATTTGACTGTTGGAAATTTGATGTGACTTCTAGAACTTTGATATAATTACTAGAGGTCTAATATGACTATTGGAATTCCCCCTGATAGTCTTGAAGTATGTAGTGATGTAATTGGTAAGTTTCAATCGTCCCTTCATTGCTTTTGAAGGTGTTTTGTAATTTTGATTATTGATGGAATTTTCTTAGTCCAGGTTATCATAGCACTGTTATTGTAGCTGACATGGTGCTGACGCTTCTTGATTATTAAGGGTATTGTAAAAGCCTATATGGATTCTTGTAGCTACTCGGGCCTATTTTCTGAGCCTCCTGAAGTGTTGTGGTCTTCAATTTTCTCGAAATGTTGCTGCAAATTCGATCTTATAGGGTTTATGCAGGCTGCTACAATATTGTGTGCCTTCATGTAGTAGCCACATAGGATCCTCAGGTTCATAATTTTATCTAAGTGTGGCCTTCAAAATTTTTGATAATTCATGGTGAAATTGCTGGTGGTGGTTGGAGAGTCTTCCTTTGATGGTAATGGGTGAAAAATAGGTGGAGGATTGAGTTTTTGGTGGATGGTTAGTACGAAAGTGGTGAAAAATTGAAAGTTGACGGAGTGGATAAGTGCTACGGCTTCCACATGCTTCCACTCTTTCCCTTAGGTGAAAAAATTCAAGTTTTCCCCTCCTTTCTATGCTTGACAACTTCTTGTAGCTATATAGGGACTCTCCTGTAGCATTTTAGGACAATGGTAGAAACAAATGAGAGGTACTCGATAACGATAGAAGAACCTTGCAAAAGGTGAGGAAATGAGTGGAATGCATGCATAGAGGTCGACTGAAGGCCTTGAAGGTGAATTATGAGACCTTGATGTTGACCTTATTCAATTGTTATTGGAATCGTGTTGCACTTGTAATATTGTTAGAATAAATGAAATAAAGGTAGCTTTCTTTTTTCTCTTTCTACTCTTTTTTCTTTTTCTCTCTTCTTTTGTTATGAGACCTACAAACTGCGTCATTGAGGTTTTCAACCTAACTAGGTCTGCCCCAGGTGCCTCAAAGGAGGTTTTGACTTAGGGATATTTTTATTTTTTTGTTTTTTTCTTCATTACGTTCATTGGATACCTCAGAGAAGTTTTCAACTTAAGAGCTTGCTTCAAGTGCCTCATACATGTTTTCAACTATTTTTTGTTTTTTTCATTAGGGGTTGAATGGATTGGGAGCTTTGAGGCTCTCAATCACATTCATCTCTTTTCTTATTGAACTAGTAAATTCAACCTTTAAAAGGGGCTTCCTATAGAATTTCAATATGTAGCCATTGACTAGAATTGGTATTTTCTCTTCATAAATTGTGTTGATATGAACCGAGCCATTATCATGGCATTTCTCAACCAGTAAGGACCCAACCATATGTTCATGAGTTTCCATTTGAATTAGTTGAATTTGGAATCATATAAGAGGTCCCAATCAACCTCTTGGAAGGTTATAACCTTGGTGTGCTTGTCATGCCAAACCTTTGTTTGTAATTGAACCCATTTAGTATTCAAAAGAGCCTGCAACTTGAGTTCATTAAGGACATTCAACTGTTGCAACCTCTCTTCCTGAGCTTTTGTGATGTCTAAATCAAGTTGTGCTACCATTATCATTATTTTATATTCAAATTCAATGGACCACATGGTTTTCTTACCATAGAACAACTCAAAGGGGGTGAATCCAGTGGTGTTCTTCCATGTAGCATTGTAGGTCCAAGCGTCCTTAATAAACCTGCCTTACCAATCCATTTTGTTGTTGCTAACAACCTTAACCAAGATTCCTTCTAGTGCTTTATTGGTTTCTTCCACTTTCCCTTTTGCTTGAGGGTGATACGAGGTGGAATTTCTGTGTCTAATATGATGATCCCCTCTATCAAGTTGGAAATGGATTTAATTCCTTGGTTGGTGACTAGTTCCCTTGGATAACCAAATATGTAAAAATGTTCTCCCTTAATAATTCTACCACTTTTTTCTTTGTTGCTTCTTTGACTGCATTCATTTCATCCCACTTGGTTAGATAATCTATGCATACAATGATATACTTCTTCTATCCAAATGGGGGGTCGATGAGCCCAATGAAATCCATTCTCAACTCTCAAATGGATCAAAAATCACCTAAGGTTGTAGTGGCATCTCATCCCTTTTTGTAGGCTTCCCCATCCTTTGGCACCCATCACACTGAGCAGTGTACCTTCTGGCATCTTGGTGTAGGGTAGGCCAATAATAACTAGTTTGAAGAATCTTGAAGGTTGTCCTCTTAGCAGCAAAATGGCCTCCATAGGGTCCATCACGACATGATGGGAGGATATAAAATAATTCATCTTCCCTTATACATCTCCTTAATATTTGATCAGGTCCCAATATGAAGAGGTTGCCCCAATCCAAGAACAAGGGGCACTTTTTCTAACAATTTTAATATTTTCTTTGGAAGAGAAATTAGGAGGAAACTAGCTAGCAACCAAGGAGGTTTCTATATCAGAAAACCAAGGTGACAAAAATGATATGGTGAAGAGGTGCTCATTTTGGAACTAATCATCTACCATCTCTTCATTCTCTGCAGACAGGGTTAGTCTACACATGAAATTTGCAACAACATTTTATTTCCTTGGCCTTTCAACAATGGGTAGATCATACATTTGTAATAGAAATAATCATCTAATAATTTGAGCATTGACATCAAGTTTATTCATCAAATATTTAATGGTTGCATGATCAATGAGCAAAACAACTTGATGCTCAATAATGTAATGTCTGAATTTATTCAAGGAATGTACCATAGACAAAAACTCCTTTTTACTGACTATATAATTGAGTTCAACCTTGGACAATTTTTACTAATGAAATAGATAACATAAGGAAACTTACCTTCCAAGTGCCCCAAATATGCCCCCACTACTTTGTCTGATGCATTTGTATGAATGTAGAAGGGCAAGGCCCAATTTGGGCCCCTCAGAACTAGTGCAATTTTTAACTTTTCCTTGAGCTCTTCGAATTCTTTTTTTAGTAAAATAAACAAAGGTGAAGCAATTTTACTAAATTTTTTGATAAATCTCATACTGTATCCAAATAGTCCAAGGAGATGTTTGTAGTATCTAAGGGATTTCAATAAGTTGTCATATTGTAGGCCCCACTTCCATCACTAGAACTTAGAGGTCGGGTCGTGTCATAGTAGCACTCATCTCATGTTTACCCTAGAGAGCTTGTCAAAGTGGGTAAACGTGGGAGGGGGATTTATAGGGTGGTATCAAAGCTTCCATGTTCAAACAATTGTAATTGATGGGATAAATGTATATTGTTATACATGTATTGTGATGGTTATGTTTATCATGCATGTGGTTGTTATTGCAGGCTTGTGTCATCATGCATGTTTTTGATATGTTGATGTCATTATATATATATATATACACACACACACACACACACACACATACATGTATATTGTGTTAATCTGGGCTGATTTGTGGAGATGATATAGCCTCCCCTGAACTTCATTAAGGTATGATTTTGATTATGATTTCTATTTGGTTGATCTAACATGACATGTTTATAGGAAAGAGAAGGCCAAATATGATGAGTAGAATGGTGGATTATAGTTCAAGTGACTCTCCTTACAGATCAGTTGAGTAGCAAGGAGATGAGTATTTTCCTGATATAGCAGATTCATTGAGAAGTCTAAGGGAAAAAATAAGAAGTTACATTGCATATAATAACAGGTTGATTGAGACATAGGAAAGGGTTTCCAGAGCTCAAGAAAATCAAGTCGAGTTCAATGCAGTGATCTCTTCAGAGCCTATCATATTTGCAGAGACATGGACAACTAAGGATTAGTCATGAACAAGAGGAAAGGACTAATGGGGCATATGGTAGCAGGTCTCAATCAGGATGCAGGTTGGAAAGAGATGATACAATCAGAGCTTGTAGATGGTTGGATACACCTGATAGGAGAAGCGGTACGTATGAGTTCTAATCTAGTTTTGGTTAAGATAGACATCATCGTTATCACCACCATCAATCTTATTGGAGGAGTGAGAAGTGGTATCTTCCATAAGAGTTCGAGAAATTCAAACTTCCTACGTTTGATGGAGAGATGAAGAAATCAAAAGATGTAGAAGCATGGCTTCTTGGGATGAAGAAGTTATTCAGATTGCATAATTATTTAGAGAATATGAAAGCCAAGATAATGATCTTCAGTCTCTAATGATAAGCAAATATCTAGTGGGAAGATGTGAAGTGTTGCAGAGGCATCAACGTAGGAGAGTTGAGTTGGCATGAGTTTAAAAGACTCTTCAGTAAGAAGTACTTGTTGGAGAGATATTATGACAGAAAGGCTAAGGAATTATATGAATTTAAGATGGGTTCCAAGATAGATGAAGAGTACATGACCAAATTTATGGAGTTGTTGAGGTATGTGCCTTATCTTAGGGATGCGAAGACAAAGGTCCAAAGTTTCATCAATGAACTGCCATTAGCATTTAAGGATCAACTTGAGTATGATGAGCCTTGGTCATTAGAGGAAGTCATTGAGAAATTGAAGCATTGTTATGAGCAATTGAAGTGAAAGTATGAGCCTAAGTGTGATTGGAAAGGGAATGAGAACACTAAAGTAAAATGACCTCAGAAGTGAGGAAGACCTCAGGATGCAGGTGAGAAAGAAAATTTGGCTTCTTACAAGAAGTTTAATGCAGCTAAGAAGGGACATGGACCTCAACATGGAAAGCAATAGAATAAAGGTAGTGATAGAGAATTGTTGTAGTGTTTGATTTGTGGCAAAAACCATTGCAAGAAGGATTGTCCATTTTTCCAGGGTGGTTGGCCTTAGATCTAAAATGCTCAGGTGGTTCATACAATTGGGGATGTTGATTACAACATTCCTTGGATCTGTGCAACACTTGTTAACAGGCAAGTAGATCATCAGGCATCAATTATTGAAATTGAAGGTAAGCTCTGTGATCAAGTTGTTTCCATTTTGATTTATCCTAGATCTAATTACAATTATGTTAGTCTTGACCTGGTGGATAAGTGTGGCTTGAATAAAGAAGTGCATTCAGAGTATTGGTTGGTGGAGTTGGCTACAGGGACCAAGAAAAGAATTCATCAATGGGTGCGAGCTTGTGCAATTGAGCTTGATGGTATGCCTACATCAACACATATAAATGTGCTTCCTTTGGGATCATATAATATGCTTTTGGACATGGATTGGTCTTTTACTCACAGGACCAAGGTAGACCGCTATGACAAGTCTATTGAGTGCCTGGATGATTATGGGGAAAACAGAATCTTACAGGACAAGAAGAAGCCTACATTAGTGAGAATGATTACAACTATGCAATCTAAGCGCAATAACAGGGAGGGGTGTGCATTTTTTGCAATACATATTTCCAATGATAAAGGGAAGGATGTTGAGGATGATGAAGTCATGAAGAGGTATCTTATCTTGCAAAAGTTCCAAGATGTGTTTCCGATATATATTTCAGAGTTACTGCCTCATAGGGAAGTGGATTTCTCTATTGAGTTGGTACCAGGAGCAGCACCAGCATCAAAGGCACCTTACAAGATGAGTACTCTAGAGTTAGTGGAATTAAAGTTGCAGCTTAAGGAAATTCTTGATAAGGGATACGTAAGGCCAAGTGTATCGCCTTGGGGTGCACCAATATTATTTGTAAAGAAGAAGGACGATATGCTCAGGTTGTGCATTGATTATAGGAAGTTGAATAAGGTGACTATCAAGAACATATATCCATTGTCATGGATTGATGATTTGTTTAATTAGCTAAAGAGAGCAGTAGTATTCTCAAAGATTGATCTGAGATCAGGATATCATCAAGTGCGCATCAAAGAAGAAGATATCTACAAGACCGCATTTCGTACAAGGTATGGACATTATGAGTTTGTGGTAGTTTTGTTTGGTCTCACTAATGCTCCAACCAATTTTATGTGCTTAATGAACAATGTGTTACGTCCTTATCTGGACAAGTTTGTGATAGTGTTCAATGATGATATATTGATATACTCTAAGAATGTGGAGGAGCATGTAGAGCATCTAGCAACGGTGTTGAGATTTTTGAGAGAGAATTAGTTGTATGCTAAGCTTAGCAAGTGTTGTTTCTTTCAATCTCAGATTCACTACTTGCGACATGTTATTTCCAAGGAGGGGATAACAATGGACTAGGAAAATTTTAAAGCTATCATGGAGTGGCCAGCTCCTCGGAATGTGGAAGAGGTCAGATCATTCATGGGATTAGAAAGTTACTACAGGAGGTTCATCAGGAACTTCTCAAGGATTGCCTATCCTATTACATCTTTGCAGAGAAAAGGGAATAAGTTTGAATGGAATCAGGAGTGTGCATCTAGTTTCGAGCAGTGTAAGCATTTTCTTACAAATGCTCAAGTTTTGAAGATTACAGATCCTGATAAGGAGTTTGTAGTTTGTACAAATGCAATGAATTGGTGGAGTCATGATGCGGGAAGGACAAGTGGTATGCTATGACTCAATGAAGTTAAATGAGCAAGAGAAAAATTATGTGACTCATGATCTCGAGTTAGCAGCTACCATTCATGCGTTGAAGATGTGGAGGCATTGTCTTCTTACCAGGAGGTTTATTATGATAAGTGATCATAGTGGATTGAGGTACTTGTTTAACCAACCCAATTTGAATCCCATGCAAGATAGATGGTTGGATACCCTTAGTGAGTTTGACTTTGAGATCAGATACATCAAGGGAAAGGAGAACAAGGTTGAGTATGCTCTTTGTAGGAGACTGTAGGTAAATCATAGTCCAGTTGTCAGCTCTTATGGGACAAATTTTCAATATAAGATCTTACATGTAGGGAAGCATGATGAGAGGTACCAACAACTAAAATAGAGGTTACAACAACAGGGTGAAGGTAATAGAGATGAGGAATATCACCTCACGACAGATGGCTTGGTCAGATTTAGGAACAATATTTATGTGTCAAATAACAATGAACTCAAGAAGTTTATATTAAGGGAGTTTCATCTCAAGCCATATTAAGGTCAAACCAGGGATATCAAAAGACTTTGACAATTGTTAAGAAGTTCTATTTTTGGCCAAATTTGAAGAAAGAGGTGGCTAAGTTTGTTGTTACATGCTTGGACTGTGAGTAGGTGAAAGTAGAGTGTAAGCACCCAACTGGTATATTATAGCCTATTCCGATTCCATAATGGAAATGGGAGGTCATTTCCATGGATTTCATTACAGAGTTGTTGAGGACATCGTGACAACATGATTTCATAATGTTTATGGTTGACAGGCTGGGCAAGGTAGCTCACTTCATTGCAAAGAAGTCTACGAATCCAGCTAGTGAGGTAGCTCATGTCTTCATTAGGGAGATAATGAGGTTGCATGGTGTTCCAAATAATATTATATTAGACAAAAATGCCAAGTTCACTTCCAAGTTTTGGAAGGAGCCATTTGTAGGTTTGGGGACAGAGTTGGCTTTCAGTACAACTTATCATCCACAAAAAGATAGACAGATAAAGAGGGTCAACAAGATTCTTGAGGACATGTTGAGGATGTATTTCATGCATCAATAGAAGAAGTGGGAGGAGTATCTTCCACTGGTAGAATTTACATATAATAATGGGTATCAATAATCCTTGAAGATGAGTCCATTTGAGGCTCTTTACCGGCAGAGTTGTAATACTCTCATCAGCTTGAGTGATCTAGTGAACAAGGTGTTGATTGGACTGAATATGTTGACTGAGATGGAGCAGGAGTTGCAAGTTATTAAAAGGAATTTAAAAGCAACACAAGACATGCATAAGAGTTATGTGGATCATCATAAAGCATTCAAGGAGTTTTAGATTGGGGAGCATGTGTACTTGTGCATAAGGCCCAAGAAGAGATCCTTGAGGATTGGATCATGTGCCAAGTCAACACCTTGGTATTGTGGGCCTTTTGAGATCCTTGAGAGGGTTAGACCAGTGGCCTACATACTTGCACTACCGCCAACAGTAAAATTCCATGATATTTTCCATGTTTCATTACTTAAGAGATATGTGTAGGATGTTGATCATGCGATTGATTGGGATGTATTGTAGGTGGAACTAGAGAGAGAATTATAGCTAGAACCTCAATGCATATTGCAGCGGAAATAACTCATGCTCTAGAACTGAGCAATAGAGCAAGGTAAAGTGTAGTGGAAGCACTTTGGGCCCAAAGAAGCTACATGGGAGATGGATGATTAGATGCAGGATTTGTATCCTTCATTATTTGCTTGTTCAAGCAAATGCATTTTTGGTATGTATGCATATATGGTTGTTATTATAAATATCACAATGAATTGTGTTATAAAGCCCTAATAATTGGTATGTTTGTTTTTCTTTCAGCAGGATGTCATTGTAAATACAACATCGAGATATGTTATAAAGCTCCATAGGTAGTATGTTTTGTTTTAAGTGGTTTTCTGGTCATAGGTGTCATAGAACATCGAGGATGGTGTTCCCCCAAGGGGGAGGAGTTTGTAACAACCTCGGGTTAAAGTTTCATGTAATAAAAGATAATAAAGGAAAAATAAGACCAAGGTCATGGGACACGTATTCCAAGTTGAATGTTGGACAAACACATTAGCGGGTGATAAGCCTCATCATTGAGTAATTATATGGGCCTTAATTGACCTTAATTCACCTACTAGCTTAGTCAAACCAACTATTCTCACAACTTATTGCATAATTTTGATTATATTTTTTTTATGAGATGAGTAGAGTTGGATATTTTGCTTTGTGGTCTAATGTGCATGTAATGCAAGAATAAAGGATAAAAGCAAGGAAAATGCAGGGATAAAAGATAAAAGCAAGGAACTATGGTAAAGACCTTGGTAAAAACTCGAACGGGACAAGGGAGACGATTTATAAGAGGTAAATCCTCCTCATTTACTGCCCCTCCATTCGAATATCACTCCATCAACTGAAAGTACAAACAGCCAAATCAGGTGTACTAAAAGGCAACCAAGTAAGTGAAGGTGAAAACAACCAAATTAGGTGTACTAGAAGGCAACCAAGCAAGTGAAAAGTACGAGTCTATCTTGAGTTGGGAGCCAAGCCTCCCTACTAGAAGGCAATCAAGCTAGTGAAAGGGAAAGCATGAGTTTATCATTGAATTGGGAGTTGTGCCTCCCTAATTTTGAAAGAAGTCGTTGGAGACTTCAGATGTATAAGTAGAGAGGCTTAGGACCTCAATTTTTTTAGTTAGTTACTAGTAGTTAGTTAGCAAGCATTAGGAGTATTCAAACCTTTTACTCTACTTTGTGTCCAAGTGCAGACTTGTAACAATGTTGATGTAATACAATGTTCTTTTATAATGAAGATGAGTTTTGTTTTGAGCCAGCATTGAGTTAACTCAGATGGTTGAAGCTCTTAGGTTAGGCCCCGACCCTAGCAGCCAAAGCTCCTCTTTATTGTATTGTTAAGTAGCATAGTTCCCTGTTTTCTGTTCATCTGCTTAAGTAGTTCATTTCCATTCCAGAGGTTTATTGTTTAACTGTTCATCTGCTTAAATAGTTGCAGTCTCATTACAGTAGTAACAATGTAAACTTTGAAACGGGAACTGATAGTGTTACCGGTTTCATAGAGATAGCAAAAAATTGACCCGATTTTGAAAAGGGGCGATGCAGAACACACATATTTTTTTTAGAACATAGTTTTTGGCACTTTAAATAACCGATACGATTACTCGTTTCATAGGGGTAGTAAAAACATGACCCGATTTTGAAAAGTGGTGATGCAAAATACAATTCTTTTTTTTGGGAGCATATTTTTGACAATTTAAATTTTCTGATGTATCAAATATAAATATTTGTTTTTAAATGTTAGTGATTTTCATGCTGATTTTGAGATTTTGAAACTTGCTGATGCAAAGTGTTGATACAACGTTTGTTTGTTTGTTTGTTTTTGTTTTTTTTTGTTTTGTTTTTTTTTTTTTTTAACACTAACCTAAGTACCCACGGGGGATTCGAACCGGTGACCTATTGCAAGGAGTGCCTTAACAGCGCACCCATTCACCGTCAATCCAAAGCCCCGTGGGCTAACGTACCTTTTTTTTAGAGGACTTATT
>APFE031049836.1:117655-146430 GCA_000404065.3 Pinus taeda
TTAGGACTTCAGTGATTGAGTTCTGTGGAGTTGGATCAGGAGTTGATGGAGTTGTGTTCAGTTTGACTTAGTTGAACTAGTTATAGTTATTCTAACTGGAAAATAGACTAATGTTGAGTGATGTGAACTAGTTATTAATTAATTCACTAATTATTAACTCATAAAGCAACTGAAGAATACATCAGTTAACTTAGTGCATGGACTGTTCAGTGGAGACAAGTGTTAGAGGTGAGTGAAAGGGCAAGACAGTTGTCAGTTGTGACTATAGTTGTGCATGAGATTTGCACAATCAGTGGATTGAGTTGCCAATGAGGATTGCGTAGTGTCACACAAGAGAAATACTAGTTAGGAGATTCATTCTCGTTGTATTCTCTATGCAGGATTGCGCAGTGGAGGCAGGCAAGCAGCAGAGGTGATTTGAGCCAGTGATTGATTCAGATCTGTGTTGTATTGTGTGTAACAGGTGGAGCTAGTATTGTACTGTGTACTGTTACATGATCTCAATCAATATAATATACAGATAGTTGTGGGGTTTTCAGATTTATGCTTTCGCCGGGTACATACTGTGTTGATATGTGTGATTGATGCTTCAATGTGCGCATGTGTATGTTTCTGAATACTGCTAAATTGATGATCAACGTAGAGGAGGTTATGTATTATGCATGATTCCGCAAATAGTGTATAATCAGGATAATCTCTGTGAATAAGTGTCATATTATTCACGAAATTTCTACATGGTATTAGAGCTAGCTGATTTGTAGAAGAGATTTCTACATGATATCAGTGTGAAGTTGATCATCGGATCTATTATTCAGAAAGTGTTTACATTTTATTTCTTCAAGCAGAGTCTGTAATCGGGCCAGGTAGCCTCTGGATTCATCCTTTTTTTTGGAAGGTGAGATATTCGGTGAATGCCCATACATTCGATCTCTGTACAAGAAATACCTTGTTCTCACGAATTTTAGATCAGAAGCGATTGAGTTTTGAGCTGGTGGAATTCGAATTCGCAGCAGTGTTTTCTTGGTGTCAAAGTTGAAATGTCTTTCAACGGATTGCGATTAGAGTATGCCCTTGAAGGCATCTCGAACTATATTGCATGGAAGGACAGGATGGAGGCGGTGTTAGATGATAATGGGTTGAAGGAGTTCATAGATGTGGATGTCCCAAAACCTACTGATGCTGCTCAAGTCGGGGATTGGCAAAATAAGACAGCAAAGTGTCAAAGGATTCTGTTAGAGGGCGTGAGGGATCACATTGTGTCCAGCCTCCATGGAAAAGCTTCTAAATACTTGATGTGGAAAGGATTGACAGACTTATTCCAAAGCAAGAGCGGCCAGAGGAAGTTGGCACTCAAGAATAAACTCATAAACATAAAGTGTGAGAATGGCGACAGTATACCCAAGTATCTCACGAAGTTGACCCAATGCCAGGATGTGCTGGGAAGTGTGGGGGTGACTATCGATGATGAGGACTTGGTGAGCTTATCTCTCCTTGGTCTTCCGAAGAGTTGGCATTCCTATCAAGACTCTGCCAATGGTCGGGAGAGATTGCTAGGATGGGAGAGACTTTGGTCTAATCTTGTGCAAGAGGAGATCAGGTGGAATAGCAAGGACGGATCTTCATCAAAGGCATCTGATGAAGAAAATTGCACTTTGGCTACCAAAGCAAAGAAGGGGAAGAACAAGAAAGCTTCTCATTCCGGTGCGAAAGGCAAGAATCAGGACATGTCCAAGGTGAAGTGCTTTCACTGTCACCAGCACAGAAACTATGCCACAAATTGTCTGCAAAAGAAGAAAAATAAGCAAGCTGGTGGATCTGCAACAGGAGAGGCCTTAGCCTCGTAGTTTGAGATGGATTTTTCACTGATCGCATGCTTGGTATCAAGTGTGATGGGATCGGTATGGTTCTTGGATAGTGGTGTTTCTTTTCACATGACAGGAGATCGAGATTTGTTTTCTGATCTGGACAAGAAAGATCTTGGAGTGCACATCGAGATGGGCGATGATGGTAGATACAGTGCGACCGGTATCGGTACCATTTCCTTTGAGAGGGAGTCTGGTAAACCATTCGTATTGAAGGAAGTGATGCATGTTCCAGGATTGAAGAAGAATCTTATCTCTGTGGTGATGTTAGAAGACAAGGGATGTGATGTTGTTTTCAGCAAGGGAAAGGCTTTCCTGCACATTAAGACAACTAGAGAAACTCGGAAGATAGGGGTTCGAGTCAAGAACCTTTATACATTGCATGTAGATGGTTGCGCATCAATGACATGCAAGGTAGAAGGAGTGGTGAGACGGGATGATGGTGAGCTGTGGCACCGGATATTGGGCCACCTTCACCATGGAGCCTTGAAGATACTACAGCAGATTTCTATTGGGCTTCCTAAAGGCACTCTTGCGCAGTCAGATCAGTGCAAGGGGTGTATTTTTGGAAAGTTTGTGAAAGCCACCTTTCACGAGAAGGATAGTCACACAAAGACGATCCTTGAGAAAATTCACACAGATGTGTGTGGACCTTTCTCAGTAGCTTCGACAGCAAAGCACAGGTACTATGTGATCTTTGTTGATGATTTCTCTCGAAAGTGTTGGATCTTCTTCATGCAGAAGAAGAGCGAGACATACTCAAAGTTTTGTGAGTTTAAATCAATGGTCGAGAAGGAATCAGGGAAAAAGGTGAAGGCTCTTAGGAGCAACAATGGTGGTGAATTCATCTTTGGTGAGTTCAAGGACTTCTGCAGCACAGAAGGGATTCGAAGAGATCTCATAGCTCCCCATAGCCCACAGCAGAACGGGGTTGCTAAGCGGAAGAACAGAACGATCATGGGTGTTGCACGGGCGATGTTTCATGATCATGGCCTACCCCTTCACTTGTGGGTGGAGGCATGAAATATTGCAGTATATGTGCAGAACCATTTTCCTCATAGGATACTTGGCATGAGTACACCCGAGGAGGCTTATTCTGGTAAGAGGCCTGATATTTCCCATTTGAGGATTTTTAGTTATCTTGTTTACATGCATGTGATGAAGGATGCCAGGAAGAAGTTGGAGCCAACCACAGAGGTTGGGATATTTGTGGGGTACACTGATACACCCCACAACTATCGTGTGTATTTTCCAGACAGTCGCAAGACTGTTGTGTGACAGGATATAAAATTTCAGGAGGAGAAAGCCATGAAGTGTTCACTTGAGAGGGCGCCACACTTGCATGCAGATGAGGAGCTATTAGTTCCTAAGGATGAGTTTTAGGCTGTGGATCAGCCACAAGATGAATTTCATTGAGTGGAAGAGACCACTCATGCAGCACCAACCATCAAAGGGCGAAAGCGCACTACAGAAGCTGAGCGACTGGCTCAAGATGCAGAGAAGGTTGTAGGACCACCTACAGCAGAGCGCAGACATGGATAGTCACCTGATCCATACACTAGATACATGGCTCTTGTGAGTAAATGTGTCATGACTGAGCCATCCTCTTTCGAGGAAGCTGTGGAAGATTCTGCATGGGCAGATGCCATGGTGGAAGAGTATGATTCGATTGTCAGAAACAATGCATGGGAGATTGTCCCAAGACTGGAAGGGAAATCAGTGGTGGGTTTGAGATGGATCTACAAAGTGAAGCAAGCAGCTAATGGGAGTTTGGAGAAGTACAATGAAATATTTGTTGCCCGAGGCTTCTCACAGATAGAGGGGATCGATTATGAGGAGACCTTTGCACCTGTCGCAAGGTATTCTTCCATATGAATGATTCTTGCTCTCTCAGCGCAAATGGGGTGGGACATTCATCAGATGGATGTGAATACTGCATTCCTCAACGGATTCATTGAGCAGGAAGTGTACATAGAGCAACCCGAAGGTTTCAATATCTTCAGCAATGAGTCACATGTGTGCAGGCTCAAGAGAGCGCTATATGGGTTGAAACAAGCACCTCGTGCTTGGTACACACAGATAGACAACTATTTCACCGGACTTGGATTCTCCAAGAGTGAGGCGGATCCTAACCTATACCAGATTGTGGTGGAGGGTACCTTGCTTATCATTGTACTATATGTATATGATTTGATTCTAACGGGAGATGAGTTGTTGATACTTTCATGCAAGGAGGATCTTGTTCGGGAGTTTGAGATGAAGTACTTGGGCCTCCTTCATTATTTCATGGGATTGGAAATTTGGGAGCGCAGTGATGGACTATTTGTTTCTCAAGGTAAGTATGCTCGTGAGATACTGGAGAAGTTCAACATGCATGGCTGCAAGCCTATTGATACTCCTCTTCCTGGAGGTTGGAGGAAGGAGGACGCTACTTCAGTGGAGGTAGTGGATGCCACTGTTTATCGACAATTGGTGGGGTTGCTTATGTATCTGGTCAATAGATGACCCGATATATGTTATGCTGTTAACCAGCTTTCACAAGCTATGGTTAAGCCAACCAAGCTCTTCTGGAAGGTGGGCAAGCATGTATTGCGTTATCTCAGAGGCACATCGTGATATGGATTGTGGTACAGATAGGAGGATGAGGTGAAGCTATGTGGCTTCACGGATGCAGATTGGGCAGGGAGCCCAACGGACAGAAAGAGCACATCTAGAGGGATCTTCAGTATCGGATTGACAATAGTTTCTTGGTATAGGAGGAAGCAAAGATCCGTGGCACTCAGTTCAACAGAGGCCGAGTATATGGTAGCAAGTTTGGTTGCATGTGAGGCTATATGGATGAGGAACATCCTGGTCGGGTTGTTCAGGTCTCATTTGGATCCTACTGTGATTTACTCTGATAACCAGAGTTGCATTAAACTCTTGGCTAATCCTATATTTCATGATAGATCCAAACACATCGACATCAGGCACCATCATATCAAATATTGTGTGCAGCGGAGAATCATGTTACTTTCATATATTCCCACGGAGGATCAAGATGTTGATATCTTGACAAAGGCGATCACCGGGAGAAAATTTGATTACCACAGAGACAGGATAGGGGTTGCAGATAATCCATATCTTGTTGAGAGGGAGTGTTGAAAATGCAACAAGATGATGGAGCTTAGTGAAAATAAGTCGCCTTCACTAAGTGGTCCCGCAGGTTATTTTTGGCGCAAAGTCTATTTTTAGACTATGTCTATTTTTAGACATATGGATCATGGTCTATGAGTTGCGGATGCTATTTGTGGGATGATTGGTCCAAGTTGGTAAAAATAGATGGACCTCTATTTTTAGACATATGGGTGGAGTCTATTTTTAGACTGCCAGGCTAAAAATAGAACAGTCGAATTATTATTAGCTCTTATAATATTTGGACTATAAACATTTCTTATTCTCTTGGAGCACTTCAGTTCGAGCTACAGATGTGGCACATGCAACTACCAGAAGGAAATACATTTTTCTTGTGGTTAACCTGAGCTATTGCATGGAGGACTTCAGGTAGGACTTCAGTGATTGAGTCTGTGAGTTGGACAGAGTTGATGGGTTTGGTTCAGTTTGACTAGTTGAACTAGTTGTATTTAGTCTAATAAAAATACAACTGTTTGAGTAATGTGAATAGTATTAATTATTCACTAATTATAACTCATGAATCAACTGAGGAATACATCAGTTAACTCAGTGCATGGATAGTTCAGTGGAGACAAGTGTTAGAGATGAGTGAAAGGGAAAGACAACTGTCAGTTGTGACTATAGTTGTGCATGTGATTTGAAAAATCAATGGATTGAGTATTACCAATGAGGATTGCATGGTATATCCAAGTGAAATATGAGTTTGGTTCAGCCATTCATCAGTATTCTCATGTAGGATTGCACAGTGGAGGCAGGCAAGCAGCGGAGGAGATTTGAGCCAGTGATTGATTCATATCTGAGCTAGTTTGTGTGTAACAGGCGGAGATAGTACTGAGTACTTGTGAGGAGTATTGTACTATGTAGTGTTACATGTTCTCAATTAATATAATATATAGATAGTTGGGGGTTTTCAGCTTTATGCTTTCCCCGAGTACATACTGTGTTGATATGTGTGATTGATGCTTCAATGTGCGCATGCGATTGTTTCTTAATACTGCTAAATTGATGATCAACGTATAGGAGGTTATGCATTATGCATGATTTCGCAAATAGTGTATAATCAGGATAATATTTGTGAATAAGTTTCATATTATTCAAAATTTCTACAGATATATCTTTCATATCGTTTCAGCTAACTTTTTACACGAAACGATCATTGTTAAACAAATTCACTTCTTAACATAATGAATGATATTTATTATCAATTGCTTTCAGACATCATTTTAGATCACATATATCATGTTACTCCCAGGATAGTTATAGTTAGATAAATATTTTTGATTAGGACAAATTGCACATGATTATTAGTTAAATTAGATTAGTTTGAGGCTAAGTATTACTCCAAAAATTCCAAACAATCATCTCGTTAGCACAAGCATAAAAATAGATGGGGAAACTGGTCCCATCATCCCCAGTCGGGGCCACTATTCCAAATGGTAAAGGATTTTTCCCCACGTCCGGACTGGGTGGTTATCCCCCTTGTTGAGGCAACGATTTTCAAGTCTTCAACACATCGGTGGGAAATCGTTGAAGGATCTAGGCAAAGTTATCCATCATCGCGTTCCTTTGTTTCTCGAGGGCCTCCTCGAGCAATATTTTGATAAGATCTCCTACCCCCCCAGCTTTCTTTTCTTCCCCAATGGGTGGCCTTCAGGGTTTGCGAGGCTAGTCTTGCAAAGGCTCAACCAAATCGAGCCCTAACTCCTTATATCCTAACCTTGTTGGGGCATGCAAAGAAAAACAAATAAAGAGTAGAGCACTCTGATACCACTGATCCAAATTTAAACAGGAACACAACAAATTATAGATATAACCATAAATGCAAAGGCTCAGTTGAAATAACACTTCATTTCATTAATATTAAATACTGAAATATGCTTACAAACAGAATGGAAATAAGACTAGCTCGGGCAATGGTAGATTATCTCTAAGAAGATATGTGGCGGCTACATGCCTCTGAGATGTGTTACAATGAGGCTCAAAAACATATTTATTATTGAGAAACAATGGAAAACCCTAAACATCCAAAAGCCTAACCCTAGGAGATGAAGTGCCAAACTATGGACCCCATTTGGGTAAATTGGTAAATCAACTTCCTGGGGTCGTAACTTTGGCATACAATATCCGTTTGACGCGCATAATATTTCATTAGAAAGATCTATCTGAGGACTACAACTTTTGAATGACCAACATCAATCAATGTTTCATGTTGGTCCCATTTTTCCCAAAAAAAGTCGTTCAGGGCCTCAAAATGGTTCTGGAAGTTCATGACCAAAAAATTGGAAAAATTAGTAAATTGTGGTACAAATAAGGAAACTAAAAGACTGAAAGAAACAATGGTGGGGGTCCAAGTGGAATAGGCGAGTGGCCACCAATATCCACTTGGATCACATAAGAATTCCCTAAGATGTAGCAACTCATAATTTCATTCCCAGAGCTCCTTTTCCATTATTTTATCCCTCCATAAACTAATATCTCTCCCATTTCCATGTTTCCAAAAGACATATGAGCTAATGAAAGCGGCTACTAAAGTGAGTAGTTTCCAAATTGCAAAGCCTCCTTTGGTGGATTGAATTAACTCTAAGCATCAAAATAATTATGTACAAATATATTTTTCCTTAAGGACTACCTTCCACCAATCTTCTTCCAAAATGATAAACCGTCATACGAACTTTTCTCATATTGCTTTTTTCATAATAATAAGGACTCTAATGAAAGGGCCCCCATGGGTTTTGGATACTTGATTGTTTCCCATTTTATCAAATGAATTTTCTCTATGATAGAACACTCCCATTCCCAAAGAAACTTGCATATTTCCTTAGCCATCACAGGAAGAACACTTTGTGGGGAAAGGATGACAATGAATTAGTACAAAGGGAGAGAAAAAATAATTTCTTTGATCAACATAGTGCATCCATCTAAATTGAGTTAGTGGTCTCCCCTAACAACAAATTTCATTTTAAATTTAGTGATGCTTTTGTCCCATGCTTGCAAGGAATGTGATTTCAAACAAATAGGAATCCCTAAATATTTAAATTACATCCAATTACATTCTTGCATTTATTAAACCTCCACAGCCATCCAAAAAATTAAGGAACAATTTAAATGTTAATGTAATTTTTTTAGAATCCCCTCTTAAAAGGAGGGTATCATCAACAAATTGACAGTGATTTATATTCTTTATGATACAAATAAACCTGAGACCAAGTAGATGCTCACAAATTCTTTCAAACTCCAACCTTTTACTAAGAGAGTCATCCATTATCATATATAAAAAGGGGGACAAAGGTAATCCTTGATGAAGGCCATAAGAAACACAAAATAATTTGGATGCCCTTTCATTCACTAATTGTGATATCCAATATGATTTAATGCAAGCGGAAACCTAATGTATAAACCTTTCATCAAAGCCATTTTTTCACATAACCTTGAATTTATAATCATGTCTAGACCTCTCAAAGGAAAAAGCCATATCAAGGTTGATGATCATGCCTTTGTCTCCTCTTTATTGACTAGAATGAATTACTTCTTGGCCTAGGATGATATTATCAAATGTTTGTCTTTTATGCACAAATACACCCAGGTTCTCAAAGATTATTTTTGGGAGAAGAAATTTCAATATTGAGGTCAAAATATTTGAAATGACTTTATAATAAATGTTACACAATGAGATTGGTCTAAACCGAGCAAAATAATATGAATTTTCTTCCTTTGGTATCAATTATAAGAAAGAAGTATTGATTCCTTCACCCATACAATTATATAAATGAGTAGTCAATCATTCTACAAAAATCATATTTTATTACCTCCCAAAACCAATGAAAAAAGTGAGTCGAAAACTTGTTTTATATAGGAGATTTATCTAGATTAAATGAGAACACCACCTTTTGGATTTCTTCCTTTGCAATTTCCCTCACGAGCATTAAATTAAGAAAAGTCTTTCGATAGAAATCACATAAGAGAATATTTTGGCCGATGTGTTTCAAACCAACAAGTGTGGTTCATCATCAAGACTAGATGAAGAGGAAAACCATGGCAAAAAATTAAATAGAGAGCAATGTAGAGACATAATTTCTCCACATGAGAAACAATTTCAAGGAAATAATCTAGCATATTGTTTTGCCTCAAGGCTGGTGGGACTAGAAACATTGTATAACTTAGCATAGTGGAGGACTGCTTCCTCTTTGATTTGTTGAAAACCTAAAACTTTATTACCTCTAATCACTAATTCCTTGATATTATCTTTTCATATATTTTTCCTTGCTTGATTATGAAAAACAATTGAATTTGTATCTTCTTCCTAGAGCCATAAACTCCTAGATTTTAATCTGCATTCTTCTTTCTCTTAAAGAATTATGAAAGGCTCCAAATTCTTCGTTTTCCTTAGTTACCTTCTTGTAAGTAACATGCCCTTCCTCTATTTTGGATTGAAAGGAATCAATTCTCATTTGATGTTATTTTATTTTAGATTTCATGTCCATCCTCTACTCGTTGGCCCATTGCTTGAAGGCTTACTTAAGGTGCTTTATCTTCTTCTCCCATATTGAAATCATATTACCTTGGATCCATATTCTCCAAACTTGTTTCACTAGGTCTATAAAACCTTATTTTTAATTCCAATGTGCATTATAGAGAAATTGAGTAGGGCCATAGTCCTCATCTTCTAAAATTTCCTATTCAATGGGGCAATGGTTGGAATTATTCCAAGGGAGAATGCACAAAGATACCATGGTATTTTTTGTTAGAAAGGAATTAGCAATTAGAAGGCACTCTATGTTGAATTTTTGTAAGTATGGTTGGACTCCATTATTAATATTTTATCCCATGAAATATATATATATATATATATATTATATATATATATATATATATATATTATATATATATATATATATATATATATTATATATATTATATATATATATATATATAGATTAAAAATAATACATGTTCTTCATGTCAAACATATTTTAGCCCTTGAAAAGATTAATATAATACATTTTCTTCATGTTGGGTTCAAAATAGAAAATTTTGAATTTTGAATTTTTGGCTCCAAGGATGTCAAGTTTTCCCTCCTTCAAGTCAAGTGAGCCCCAGGCAAGAGACACCCATTTGACCAACAATATTACTATGTATACTCCACTTGTCATTCTCCATAAGACACAATTGGATCTCTCACAAGACAAGATATCTTCTAGGCATCCAAGTTAAGGAGTCTTTGATAAATAAGGATGAAGAAGGATGAAACCATATTAAGAATATATCTGTATATATTTTACTATAACATTTGTCTTCTCTTTCCTCCTACAAATTGACACGTGTAACTTTCTGGGAATATTTTGGGTAGCAAGTTAAACAACTGGGCAACAAGTCTGAAAATTTCAACAACAATTTCTAAGCAAGAATGTAGAGTGTCTTGGTAGTTTTATAGAGGCCAGATTTCAGCCTAGACAAATCAAGGAAGGACAAGTTTTTTGGGCAGAATATTGACTTGAAAAGAGAGAAGTTTGACTAGGTTTGACCATTGTATTGTTGGTCATTTTGACATCATATTTGACTAGCATAATTAGGTGTATCTCTTGTTGAACTGAAGAATTTATCTAAGGAAATGGTTGTTGGGTTTTCCCCCAAGTGATTTTTCCCAAGGTAAATCGTGTGTTATCTTCGTGCATTGTGATCTCTACTATCCTTGTGCATTTATTGTTTAATTTCTGAAGTGTAATTGCTTAATGATAAAATGGAAGTGCTAAAACAATATATACATCACTAGAAGTAATTATCATTTTTTTAGAAATTAGTGCTTGTATCTATTGCACTTGAAAAGCAACATGGTATCAGAGCTTTGGTGAAGGAAAGAACATTGAGATCACTCTTGAAGAGCTTTGGTGAAGGAAATGACATTGAGATCACTCTTCATGAGATTTGGTAAAGTAAAGGACATTGAATATCACTCTTGAAGATCACTAAACCTTCAGATAATGAAGGAAAATAAAAATATGAGAAGTATGACACCATAGCTGGGAGTATTATTGTATATCATATCAAAGATAATTTTATTCCATATGTCACAAATCTTGTCACTTCAAATAAGATCTATGATGCCCTAGTTGAAGTATATACCATAAACAACATTGGTCAAGCAATGTGTTTGAAGAATGAGCTTCGTGATGTTAGAATGACAAGAAATGATATTGTGGCCTCATATTTCATGAGGATCTCTCAACTAAGAGATCAAATTCAAGCAATTTATGAAATCATTTCTGATGAAGAACTTGTGATTACAACACTTAATGATTTACCTAACCTATGGGATTCATTTGCATGGAGTATATGTGATAGAAAGGCAACTCCCAATTTTGAAGAACTATGGACCTCATGTATAAAGATGAATCTAGACTTGTCTCAAAGGAGAATATTCCAAGACCTCAAGATGATGACTCTCAAGCATTTACAACCCACTTTAAAAATGGCAAAGGAAGAATTTTTTTTGGAAAACTTCAAAGGAATGCAAGTAGAAAGACCAACTCCTCAAAAGAAGGATATTAAATGTTTTGATTGCCACAAGTTTGGTTAATATAAAAATAAATGAATTGAGGGGAATAAAGATAATATGAGGAAGGGAAATGATGATGATGAGCATCCTCATAAGAAGAAATCCAAGAATTACACTACAAAATCTTTAAGATCTATTGATAATGACATTTTTTACTATAATTGAAAATAAATATTTTATTTTTGAAAGTAGGCTAGGAGAAAGAGGGAGATGAAGGGGTCTCTTACATAAAAATAGAATTCATAACATAAGCCCTTCTTAGAACTTTTTTCTAGACCATAGAAATCTAGAATTCTTGATAAGAAAGCCTTAGGGTTTGTCAATAAAAACCTAGTGTTAGACCTAGATCAATGTTTTTGTTGAAAGAATAAATCCTAGCTCATGCGAAAAAGAAAAGGAAAGTATAATGTTGATGATGAGGATGAGGATGATAAATTTCATTCCTGCAAGAAGAACATGATCAAAAGGGAGATGACAATTCTCTAAAATCCTCAAAAGATAAGTACTTTATATCTCTCTTCCTTGATTATTATTTTTTATTCTCTTGCCTTTGTTTCCTTTTTCGTAGGTTATAATCATTTCTTCAATGACCTCCTAGTGAGGTTTGCAAGTACATCATAAAGGCTACCAAGGCTTTGGAAACAGATGAAAAAATTGGGAAGAATGAAGAAAATCTTGCAAAAAGAGGATTCTCCTGGCGTGATTTAAGAGGGAGAAGTTGTACTAACATCTAGAACCATGTCTGATGACCAAAATGGTTCCTAGTTTAGAGAGTGCAGGAAGGATATCAAGTTTGAAGGATGCCATAATAAAGCCTGTATCAATATTTCACGAAAGTTATTGGTGAATTCCAAGTGGATCTACAAGTATCCAACACATGGCCACATAGAAAAGTACAAAGAAAGATTCAATGATTCCCTCGTAAAGAGGGAGAAGACTATGACAAGACATTTGCTTCAACTGCTAGGTACACTTTCGTTAGAATTGATATTGCTTTAAAATTGCACCAATTAGATGCAAAGATCAATTTTATCAATTATTGAAGAAGAAGAAGTGTACATAAATATACCTCATGACTTTGATGTACATCAGCATAAGTCTCATGATTACAGACTAAAGAAATCCTTTTACGATCACAAGCAGACAAATTAGACTTGGTATTCTTAGATTGATGGATCTTGGTTGATATTTACATGAATTGTTTTTTACAAGAGAAAAAAGAATTACATGATAGAGGGAACAAAATTGGAAAGAGTAATTGATTCAATAGGGAGAGCGTCTAAGCTTTTCTTCAGTGTCAAAGGGAGTTAACATCTAAGTTCGAGATGAAGGATTTTGGTTGAATACAATACTTCTTAGAAATAGAAGTGTGATAGAATACATGTAAGCATATTATCATGATCCTTCAAATATTTGGGATGAAAAACATGAAGAGAATAATAGGAATATGATTGAGTTTGGATTTTTCATGGGCAGGAAGTATACATATGTCACACCCAGGACTACAAGAGATTAGTAAATTGCAGCTAGTTTGGAAAATTATGAAGCAGTGTGGCTTTAGTAACTACTCACATGGTTGCTTGATTAGGTGCATGAAATGAACATGATGACAGGTTGAAGAACATAAGGGAGCAATGAGGCTCACAAATCATCTATCCTAGGGAGAAGTTTGTATACGTCAGGGACAAGCTTCCAAAGTTTGTATACTTTAGTAATAAGTCAGAGTGGTTGAGAATATTTTCCTCAGTTAGAGGGAATGGTGATGTTGTTGCATCAAGTAGAATACATTCTCCCTAGGTTAGAATATAGATAGGTCAAATTATTGACTAAGGCACACAAAATGTGGCTAGGGAGAATGTCCTAGTGAGCATCAAGGCCCAGAGTGCTCCCTAGGTGGGCGAGTGAGTGCCTCTAACATCGAGCAAGAGAGTTATCATTCAATTAGCATATAGGAATGGTAATAGCCCAGGGTTTCACCATAGGTCAAAATTGTTGACTGGGTTCCAAATGACACTTTGGATAATTGGTGAATTTCTCTAAGTGATGACTTGTTGAGTATGATGTTGATGCATGATGTTTTTCACATGTAGTGGAATAACACATTAACGTAACCAGCACATTTAGGGACAATCATTATCTTTGAGTTAAGTATGTTAACCAATATTGGGTATAATGGTGTGGCAAAGGATAAACATTATTCTTCAGTCAAGTATGTTGACCAAGATTAGGAAGTATGCTCTTATAGACCCAAAATTACTCAACCATAGGGTTGAGTAACTGTATTTTAGCATCATGCTTAGATTAATATCCAAATAGGTTGAGTGAGCTCATTTAACATCATGACATAGAATGTGGCCTTTGCATTTGGGACCTGAGTACTCAAATGAATTGAGCATGTCCCTATGGTTTCACCACGAGTCAAAGAGATTGACCAGGATGATGGTGAACTAGGACTGGTCAATATGCCATAGTTCAGAGATGCTAACCAGAATTATGGTTCCTATTTGATGATGTAGATATTTACAATAGGCCAAATATTTTGACTATGATTATGGTAATCATATAATGTTGGTGTTGATGAAAAATGATGAACCTTTTCTTAGAAAACAAATCAACAAGAGAACATATGAATAGTCATTATGAATACCTCCCTATTTAAGAGGGATATTTGAATTTTTGGAGCTATGGCTAGTCTTCATAATTAATATTTTAGCCCTTAAAATATATATAATGAAAAATAAGACATGTTCTTCATGTCAGTTTCAAAAGAGAAAATTTTTAACTTTTAGCTCAAAAGATGTCAATTCGGCCCTCCTTCAATTCAAGTCTACCCAAAGAAAAGAAACAACCATTCAACTAGCTAAATCACTATATATACTCCAGTCGTCCTCCTCCACAAGACACAATTCGATATCTCATAAGAAAATATATATTCTAGGCATCCAAGTGAAGGAGTGGAAGGATAAAGAAGGACGAAAAAGTATGAAACCATCTAAAGAATCTCTCTCTATCTCTTTGAATTCAAACGTGTGTATTCTCTCTCCTCTTGTAGCTTTGAACATGTGAATTTCTTAATAGATTCTAGGTAGTAAGTCAAACTTCTTGACAACATGTCCAAAATTCTAAGTAGTAGTTTCTAGGAAAGAAGGTCGAGTTTCTAGGAAATTTTCGAGAGGTTTAATTTCTACCTAGAGAGATAAGGGAATGTCGAGTTTGTTGGGAAAAATATTGACTTAACAAGAGGGAAGTTTGACCAGGTTTGACCAATGTATTTTTGGTAAGTTTGGCCTTCATTTTTGGCTAGCATAATTAGGTGTATCTCTTGTTGAACTGAAGAATTTCTCTAAGGAAAATGTTGTTGGGTTTTCCCCCAAGTGGTTTTACTAGGGTAAATCATGTATTATATTTGTGCATCGTGATCTCTACTATCATTATGCATTTATAGTTGAATTTATAAAGTGTAATTTCTTAATAATAAATTGAAAGTGCTAAAAAAAAATTTACATCATTAGAAATATTAGTTTTTCATAAATTAATGCATGTATCTATTGCACTTGAAAAATCAACATTCTAGTCTGGTGACTATACGGCCCAAGCTAGATCTCTTATTATTCCAGTTAGACTTATTAGAGATTGGTTTAACATCCAACAAGTTTAGGCTTTCCATAAAGTTTTCCATAGTTTCTTAAAATTTATATCTTACTAAAGATATACCTTTATTCTCCCATTAATGCAGAGTAGTATTAAAATCCCCTCCAAAAATACACTCTAAACCAAAGGGGGGTCTCCAAGATCCAATAAATAATTCTAGCACTCTGATTTTTCTTAGAAATGAACTAAGATGTATAGATTAACAATAAAACATAAATAATTTGAAGGAATATGAAGAAACTTTTTTGACAACTAATAAGTGGATGGTCGTTGGTCCATCTGTTAGAGCGAAATTTGATCCCCTGATGTGTAAACTCCACAAGAGGCCCCGTGAGAGCTCACTGAGAGGATCCTACTACCATGCCATATTTTGTGTTGTTTTTGAAGAATCTCTTGATCCCCCATTTAGTCTCCTAAAGCAACAGGACTTAGTGCTTTTCATTCTTTATTAAGGATTTCACTTCTACCATTATTTTTTCAAACCTTAATCCCCTAAAATTTCAAGAGATAACCTTCACTATTTACTATTGGTATGAGTAGCCCCTTATGAATGGTTTGAGTTTTCTCCTTTTGTAGTGTTCCTATACCATTTGATTTTTGGGTCCAAAATTGATTGGGTTCCCAATTCTTTTCCTTTCTCTACCTTTTCTATTTGGATCTCTTAGTTAGTCTTCCTTCTAGTCTTCCCATGAAATGGATCTTGTTCTTTTTCCTTCTCTACCTCAAATTTCTCATCAACAGAGCTAGAAAAATGCAAGGCCCCACTTAATATTTTTGGGAGAGAGGAACTCTTCATCATCCAAGGAAGTCTCTTTCTCATGTTGTGCAGGGGCTGGGCCATCCTCCATGGGCGAGATGTTCTCATTAGTATACTCCATAACTAGTAGAAAATGATGAAATTAGTGACTAGGTGAACACAAAAGTTAGTCATCATAGATTTTCCAAGGGAAATACTACCAAAAATGAGAAATCATAAGTGATTAACTAAAAATGACTAACATAAAAGACGAATTTAGTATCAAGTTAAAATATGCAACTAGCTAATAAGTCATACAACTAAAAATGACTAACGTGAATGACTAATTTAGTCTAGTAACATAAATATGACTACTTAATGAGTAATACAATAGTACAACTTAGTCATTTATGTTAGTCATTTTAATTATGTCATGTTAGCAATCTAAACTTACAAGTGATAGGGAATTCAAAAGTTATTATATATTTGTTGAAAGGTTATACTTTCTTAAACACTTTTTCACTGCATCAATGGACTATTAGAGATATGGAGCTGATTAGAACCTTAAAGGTTATACCATTTGATCACATTCACAGGGAAATACATTAAATTATTGATAGATTATCCAAAATGGGATTGGGCTTATAGCTGGGTCAAATACATTATGAAGAATACCTACAAGGATACTAGTTTTTAACTTGGATACCATGTTGTTTATCTAGTTTGAACATACATTATGAACATAGTAGTACTATACTCTTATGAAATTATTTTGAATCCTATGGGGATTTCGATATTGCCTAAACATTAGATGTTGAACATATTACAATATCATGTCATTTAGGTAAAGAAAATTTAGTATATGTTAGATGATGTAAATTACATCTTTGCATTAATATTAATACAAAAATTATGTCTTTTTCTTATTGGAAAAATAAAGTATCGCATTTACCACCACCTAAGTTATTAGACATAATTTACGTAGGATACATGCAACTACAAGAATCTTTGCTTAGTTGCTAAAGATGGTTTGATTTCATAACAATGATGATCAATATTTGTATCCTTGGTATCATATCTCAATGTTGGGCTTCCATGATGGCTCTATGATGGTTGGGATTCCTTATAATAGGCATGTTAACCCCTAGGTTTGCACACAACTTGTTGAATGTGAATATGGGGTTTGAAACTTGGTAGGCACAATGTTGTCTGTGTTGTATGAAGGGTTTTTGAGGTTTCACAAAATTACCTTGAATCCTACAAGAACATTGTGCCACCCCTTAAACCCTATGTAAAACACTCAATGATTTGGTATCAATGTGAAAAAATAAATTTCATGAAAAATATATATTTATAAATTATACAAAACCATACATCAAATACATGTAATTATGCCAAAATTATACAAAATATCCAAGTATGATTTTCCTCATAAAAACTTCAAATACATATAACTAGCCTAGATCCATATTAACCTTGTATCTATCAAGTGTCAAGAGGGATCCAATATCGCGAGGTGAAAACCTCCTTTTTTAGTGTACAACTTGAGGAAAGGGATGCACCTTGAGACATTTAACCCTTCTCAACGCTTGATAGATTTGGGGTTAAGATGGATCTATGTTGGTTATATAATACTATATATTATATATTTTTGTATTTTTGTATCTCTTTCTTATTCACTCTCTCTATTTCACCACCAAACATGCACACACTCTCTCCATATCTCTCTCTCTCTCTCTCTCTCTCTCTCTCTCTCTCTCTCTCTCTCCCTCCCTCTTCCTTTCTAACCTTTGTCTCTCTCTCTCTCTCTTCCCTCCCACTCTCCTCTCATCCCCCACCTTCCTCCCTTATGTATTTTTCTTCCTTCCCTCTCTCTCTCCCCCTCCAAGTCCCATCTATACTCTCCCTCTCTCCTTGATCCTCCTCCCCCATTTCTCCTCCCCTCTCTCTATCTCTCCCCCCATCTCTCTCTCTCTCTCTCCCTCTCTCTCTCTCCAACTCTATCACTATATCAATTTCTCTTCCCTTCTCTCTATCCCCTCCATCTATGTGTCTCCATTTTTCTCTCTTCCCCTTCTCTCCCTATCTCTCTCTTCTCTCCTATCCTCTATCCCTAGACCTCTCTCTCTCTCTCTCTCTCTCTCTCTTTGCCCTCCATATTTGTCATTATCTCCCTCCCTCTTTCCCCATCTCTCCCCTTCACTTTTCTTTTTTGCATCCCTTGGATGCTTAGTTAAGATGGATCTATGCTGGTTCTTAATAACACTATTTATATTATATAAATTTCATATCTTTTGGCATGTGGTATTGATAATCATTGGTGTTAGCCCCATGCTATTATAACAAAATCTTGGCATTATGACACAGATTTGGCGCTATGACACAGGTGTTGTCCTTGATGGCAACTCTAACAGATGACAGATCAGGCTCACAGAATGAAGAAAGAAAGGTATACGCAGGTTCCCATTGACCAAGACGCGTGTACACGTGGGTTCGCATACCAAAATGTGTGTATGAGCGTGCACATGCACTTTCACAAAATGAAAGGCATGTACATGTTGGAAAACGTGGTTTTGGTCGGTGGTATTTGGACCATGGTATTGTGATCCATGGTATTGGTCCAAGGTATCTTGTCCGAAGTGTTGACCCCAAGTATTTGGTCCAAGGTATTGATTCTAAGTGGTTTTGGACCATGGTATTGAGCAAGGCCTAAGACTATAAAAGGAGGAGATGATCATTAGGAAAAATCATTCATGAACTGAATACCTAATGAATTGCAAGATCTAGTATACAAGTGATTAGGTTATGGTGCACAGCTGGATCTGAATCCAGGATGAACCTGAGTGCTTGATGAAGGATAAGTTCTATTGATGGTTCAAGATCTTAAGGCTTGAAGAGAAGTATATTTGTGTAGTTTTTATATTTTATCTTAATAATTGGTGCATGTCGTAATCTGTAAATATTATGATCTGGGTATAACTGATGTCTGAATAATTGTAAAGGTTAAAATCATCATTTACAGATCTGTACGCAGGTTCATTACAGCAAAGGCGCGTATACACGTTGGTTCGACATTTCAAAAGTGCGTATACGTAGGTTTTCCTTGATACAAGTGCGTATGCACGTAGGTTCATCACATTGAAGTAGTGTACACCTCATAAAATATGCTTTAGCTACTTCTGATTGTTGTTGTAGTGTTTTGGGTTCTGACTTGGGTTCTGGCTACTGTTACTATATTTTGGTTACAACATTCAGAGAAGTGATTGTTTGATTCAGTTTTTGGTTGGTGCAAAGGAGATCGGTTGATGTAGATATATTTGAAGTTTGATTGATGTTATTGATGGATCCAGTCTAAAAATTTATGAAACGTGATCCTTGGAAGAAAAGTGAAGGTTGTAGCTTTCTGTAGGTAGAAACCTACATACTAGTATAAGACTGCACCAGTAAAAAATATTGTAAAAAGAAGTTTCTTATTTAAAGAAAGATAGAGATGATTATAGTACGTGGTTTTCACCCACATTGGGTTTCCACCTTATAACTTGTGTTCATGTGTGTGACTGTTTGTTCTGTTTTTACTACTCCTAGTCACTGTTTATATGGTTATGATGCACAGATTAAAGATCAACTTATGAAGAATTAACTAAATTATAATTTTACAGGGTATACACTAGTTGCCTTATATACAGTTGCATATACACGCAAGTTTCCTTAACTGAAGTAGCATATATGAATCAGAATATGGTATTATTTCTAACAATTGGTATCGAAGCATGTCCTTCAAAAGAAGCTTGATCGCCTGAAGGAAGATCTATCAACATGAGTACCTACGAAAGAGAGGGATCCATTAGACCGCTAATCTTTGATGGGAGCAACTTCAACTATTGGAAGGTAAGAACCACAACCTATCTTCAATCTCTTGGAATAGATGTTTGGGAAATCGTGGAAGGAGGATACACATTTCCATCAACAATTCTACAGATACGGTAGGTAAAAAGCAATGTGAAACAAATTCCAAGGTTGTTAATACATTATTGGGGAGTCTATCACAATCATAATTTGTCAATGTTATGCAACTCAAAATCGCCAAAGAAATATGGGAGAAGATCATTCTAAGCTATGAAGGAGACAATCAGGTAAAACGTGAAAAACTACAATCTCTCATAATTCAATAGGAAATTGTCAAAATGCACAATGATGAAATTATAGCTAATTACTTCTTACGTATAGATGAGATTGTTAATCGCATGAAAAACTTGCGTGAAGAGATAAAAGAAGTTACTGTAGTTGAAAAGGTTTTAAGATCCTTGTCTTCTAAGTTTGAATCAAAGGTTTTTGCCATAGAGGAAAAGTAGAATCTTCAGATTATTATTATGACACAGCTGCATGGAATCCAAACTGCTTTTGAAATGAGAAAAGGTGGTCCATCAGATATGAGAAAATCTACATACAAAGCTTCAGGAAGAGAATAACTCAATGAATCAAGACATATTTCAGAAGGAGAGGAAGAAGAAAACTTTGTCAAGAACCTTCAACGGAGCTCTAGAAGATTCAGAGATAAGCTACCTTTCAAATGCTTTGCTTGTGGAACAGTCGGTCATTATGCAACCAAATTTCCTCATAAAGATAAGCTTGATAAAGGTAAGGAATCAGCAAAATGGAATAGAAAATAGAATGTAAGTAAGAAGAGCTATTATACGCATGAAGATAGCGATGGTTTATCAAATAGTGATGACGATGAACATGGTAATGACTATAGAGATCTGATGGCTTTTGAAGATGATGATTTCTTGGATGCTTTAGATGAAGATGGTATTTATGAAGAAATTTCTAAACTTAATATTTGTTTAGAAGAAAAGAATATGATTATAGATACTCAAACATTCCAACTTGCTGAAAGGGAAAAACACAATGAAAAATTAGAATGTGAAATTGTGGGTCTAAGAAAAGATATTGAGAAAACAGAAGCTCTCAATCTCAGATTTGCTAAAGGATCAAAAACTTTAGATGAAATTATCAAAGTGCAGTGTTCTCCTCTGATAAAGAAAGGCCTTGGATATATTGAAGAAGCTTCTCAAGCACAAAAGCCATCAACCTCCAAAAGCTATCTTGATGTAGTAAGGAGAAGTGAACAGTTTGACAATCGTCAGCAAAGGCATAAAGCAGATCACCAGGTAAATCGGGTTCAATCTACTACAATGAACAGAAGCTAAAACCAACCTCAGGTAAATCATACTCAATTTGCTTCAAGAATGAATGACAATGGAAACTACAATCACCAGTTCAGTAGGTTCGATAATCACAGGAATTTCTTTAATGGCCAATGTTTTTCATGTCATAACTTTGGACACAAAGCTTCTCAATGTGTTGCTTACAAGACCATCATGACTATAGAAGCATGAAATCAAAGGAATGTGACTGGGATCATGAAAAGGACCTACAATAACTTTTCTACTCTTGAAAATGAAATAGAATGCTCTATCTATAACAACTTCGGGCATGAATATTCTGAATGTAGGAGTAAATTTCGTCAAACATCTCAGAAAGAGAAAGCTTCATTAGGTCCCAAAACATGGAGAAAGAAAGAACTGCAAACAGAAAGATTTAGTATAGCCTTGTATGCAGAAGGACAAGAAAATCAGTAGTACATCGACAGTGGATGCTTGAAACACATGACAGGTGATAAAGAAAAACTTTAGTCATATAATGCCTTAGAAAAGGAAAAGAAGGTCCCATTTGGAAATGACACTCCTGCAATCATAAAAGGTAAAGGCTCTGTTCTCTTAAAAGAAAAGGTTAAAGTTGGGAATGTTATGTATGTTGATGGTCTAAAGCATAATCTACTGAGTGTCAGTCAAATGTGTGATCAAGGAAATGAGGTAGTATTTCGATCAAATGGATGTGTTGTTCGTGAGCTTGATATAGTAGAAATAGCGATAAAAGGTATAAGAACTCCAAATAACCTATACATACTCAAGGGAGGATAGAAACAATGCTACCTAAGCAAAAATTATGAACACTAGCTATGGCATAGAAGATTGGGGAAACTAAGCTTCTCTCAAATAAGAAAAGCATGCAGATATAAGGTTGTTCATGATCTTCCAGATATCAGTGTTCCAGAAAATACAATATGCAAATCATGTCAATTTGGTAAGCAAACCAGAGCTCATTTCCCTGAGAAGGAAGGATCAACTAGTAAGCCTCTTGAACTTGTTCATACCGATTTATGTGGTCCATCAAGGAAAAAGTCACCTCGTGGAGAAGAATAATTTATATTGTTCATTGACAACTTTTCTAGAATGTGTTGGATAGGACTTCTAAAGCATAAAGACGAAGTATTTGAAAATTTCAAAGCCTTCAAAGTGTTGGTTGAAAATGAATCAGATTGCAAAATCAAATGCCTCAGGTCTGATCGAGGAGGGGAATTTACCTCAGATGAATTCTTTGAATTTTGTGAAGAACATGGAATAAAAAGGGAATTCTCTATTCTAAGGACTCCTCAGAAAAATGGCATGGTAGAAATAATGAATAAAACTATTCAACAAATGGCTTGTGCCATGATAGATGAGTCTAGAACTCCTGTAACCTTTTGGGGTGAAGCTGCATTTCCTGCCATCACTATTCTCAATAAAGCAAACGTTCAGGTAAACAACACTCAAACTCCACATGAACTTTGGTATGGTAAGACTCCTACTATAAAATAATTCAAAGTTTTTGGAAGTAAATGTTACATCAAAAGGACTAATGAAAACCTTGTCAAGTTTGAACCTAGAGCAGATGAAGGCATTCTCCTTGGTTACCCTTCCCAAAATAAAGGATATAAGTGTTATAATTAAAGACTTCCAAAAATTGTTGAAATTATTGATGTTGTGGTTGATGAAGCAAGAAAAAATCCAAAGCAGGTAAAAACCGAAGATTATGAATAAGATGAGGACTATCCTTCCACATCAAATCAAACTAATTCTGAAGAAGAAACCAATGAAGCACCAAAAGAATAGATAATGGTAGAAGAAAAGACTCCATCCAGGTATGTGAGGAAAAATCATCCAGAGACTCAAATTTTGGGACAGAAAGATGCAGGCGTGCAAACAAGAAGAACCACTATAGAAGCTTCAATTTATCTAGCATTGCTTTCCACCATCGAACCTCAAAATGTACATGAAGCATGCAAAGATGAATGTTGGGTCAAGGCCATGAATGAAGAGCTTGAGAAAATTGAAAAGAACAATACTTGGGAATTAGTTCCTAGACCTCATGATAAGAATATCATAGGAACTAAATGGATATTCAAAAACAAGATGAATGAAAATGGAGAAGTTATTAGAAACAAGGCCAGACTTGTTTGTAAAGGATATGCTCTGTTATCACTAAGGTTGTCCCTAAGATCCTGAAGGGATATGGCCGAGGTAACCACAAACCAATCTTTGGATTGCAGGTTCTAGCCCACCTACAATCAGAGAGGGCTCTCTCTTAATGATTTAGCTTTGTTGATAATGATTTTAGGCTAGTTATTGGGTTTAGGGGTTTTGATTTTTTGTTTGGATGGAAGGTGAATATGAGGCAGATAATTCCAAGCAGAGAGGCAAGGGAAATTGTGATAAGTTTCAAACCATTGGGCATGGAGTCATGGATTCAGGCTTGCTGTTGCGTTTTCTTAGTCACAAGAAGATTATGGAGCGGGATAGCTACACATGAAACAATATCGGTTTGCTGAAAAGATGGGATGAAAGTCAATGATGAAAGGCAATCAAGAATCTTTCATTAACTAATAGGGAAAGAGGTGAATGAATGGTTATCTAGGAGCAGTTAAGAATTCCTAAACTGACATTCATCTGTGAAAGAAACAACGTAAACAAGATCATTTAAGTATGCATGTTCATAACTATTCCTGATGAAAACATGGAGAAATTATAGAAATTGAGCCTAGGGTGCAGCCAAGCAAATCCTAAAGTATTCTTCTTTTTTGCAATTTAGATGGTGGATTGATGATAACACAAACATAAAAACTAAACAGAGTTAAAGAAACACTTATTGAACCATGTAGAAGCACAGGAATTCTATAGTCACTCCTCGACCAATTAAACATAGTAGACAGTTTCAGAATTCATGCTTTCAGCAGTCGTTGATTATAGAAAGTATCACATTTACAGTGCGAATCTCTGCTCGAGCAAAATATCGAACTAACAAAGATAAAAAAAACCAACCAACCCTTACTCCATTTTTCAGGGTGGTATATATAAGAAAAATATCTAAAGTCATTTATTACAACCGACCTAACAGGTCTGCAGGAAAAAGCTTTCTAAACCTAACTTATGTTGGAATTAACTGTAAGTAAATCTTCTTTGGGCTGCGCCAGTGGCAGCTGGATCAAAATTGAGTTAATGTGATGTCCTCTGTGGCTTGGTGCAGTGGTTCTATCATAACTGTGCATTGAGTTCTGGTCCACTGATCTCCTGTGAGTTTAATGTGTAATCATTTGTGCTGGTGAGCTTTTAATGCGTCCTCAACTGCTTCTTGACTTTTAGGACTTTCCTTTTAATGCTGGATTTGCCTCGAGCCCTGAGAAAATCTCCTCTGATACACTTTGCCGCTACTCTAATACTCTTTGACATGCTTTTTATCTTCACAACTGCTCTGATACTCTTTAACCTCTGAACTGGGTCTCTCTCTGTCTTCAGATACGTTTAAATTAGCAAAATCGGGCCTTTTCTGCCATTTTCGGTGCAAAAAGGGCCGAGGAATCAAAAGATTCCCTAAATATTCTTCAATATGGCTCATTTCCCATAGAGATGCGCGATTAGCACTTCGCGCATCTAAAACTGCCTTTGTTTTTCATTCCGGAGCTCCGAAGCTTGACTTTCGCACTTGTGCGTTTTTCCGTTTTTTTGGCTGTTGATGTCAGTTGTATGGCGGATGACGTCAGCATGACATTAGCATTGGGGTCCTCTGGTACGGATGTGACGTCAGTAGGGTGACGTGGCAATACGACGGGGTGATGACGTGGCGGGACACGGTGGCAGGTGACGTGGGCCAAGTGCAGGCAGGAAGGGGTGAGGTGGATCTGACATGGCGGGATGACGCGACGCTCCTGTTACATGAGGGGAGGGCAGTTTTGGCAGGGCATTGGACCGCTTTTGATACGGAAGCGGTTTCTATCAGGGGCGGCCCGATGCAATGGGAAGCCGCCAGCTGTCCCGGTGTACGACGGTAAAACCGTCGGACATCGGGTGCTAACGTGCCCACACAAGAGGGCGCCCGATATGAAAGAGGGCCGTCGGATTTGGGGGAGGCGATCCAACGGTGGACGGGTGGAGAAAGTGTTCGGGGTTTAGTCAAAGAGCGTGCGCGATAAACCTTTAATATTTCATGGCGCGGGTGGGTTTAGACTTTAGGAAAATGGTGTAATGGGTTTCGGCGCTTGGTGATTTATTAACCAAAATTAATAAATTCCAAAATACAATGCGCGGGGAGGTTTTTTTTCATTTGGAAGCGGGGTTTTTTGTGTTTTGGAAGGAGTCCAAACACCTTGGGGGGAAATTTATGCAGAGATGAGGGCTCTTACTAAGGTCCAGATGACCTAGTAATTCCCAAGGGATGTTTATGGTTATATTTCAACCAGGGGGAGGGGATATTTACATAGGGGAGCTATTAACATAGTTTTAATAGGGGGAAGGGAAAATAGATAGGGAGTTAAATAATAATTTTAGTAGTTAATATGAAAATGACAAGAAGAGCGCTAAGTTCCAGAGATCTTAGGCTTTGAAGGGGAGATAGAACTTTGTAGAGAAGTATGGACCCTCCTTGAGTAAAGCAGACCTTTACCATGGCTAATGATATGGAAAATGATGAAGCTAAGAGGTATCAAGAAGATCTTGACCTCTTTAGGGGAAATTAGTAAATGATTTAGGGACTAAGAAGAAGAGGAAGTTAGTCATGCCTCGCTTGAAGTCCTTCAAATGGGAACTGCCTGCTGACTGTGATCTGTATGAGTGTAACACTTGAAAATGTGGGATTAATCACAAATCAAAATTCCTGCAACCTCAAAATTACCCAACCCAGTCTACCTTACCTGACATTTTCTTTCGTTTTGGTTTGGGTGCACTTGGACTTGCAGACCCAACTTTTCAACTTTTTCTTTTGATGTCTTCCTATCTACATCTACACTTATTTCTTCCAAGGACCCATATTAAGCAGTTGGGCTCCTGTGATTCTCTACCTATCAAAGAATCTGCCAAGATTAGGCTGTTTGGACAGATTATTAATTCTCTATATTCTAAAACAGGAAATTGAAACCTAGGGAGACCAAGATTAAGCTGTTTGAACCTCCCTTTAGCTGAAAATTTGTACAAAAATGAAATAACTCTTCAAAATTGGAATGCAGTAGGTGAACTTTGAGTAGCATTCTCTCATGGCCTCTTTTTTGGTGACTGTTAGCAAATATGGAGCATTGCAGCATGCAAAGTATGACATATTTGGCCTGTAAAAAGGTCCATCATGAAATATGAGTAACCTGCTGTAGCAGGAGGCTAACAGTGGCTCCACTTGGGGATGGCTTCTCCTTGTGAGAAGCCAAGAATAGCAGGTCAGACTGCCCTGATTTTCTGTTGTCATTGTGTTTTGAGAACTTCTTAGTGTTGACTGATTAGATAAATTTGAAATTTGGACTGGACACAGCACTTTCCCTCAACTGATTAGCTGGTGAATTATGAAGCACCGCCTGCTTTCTTCTGCGTGCTTTAGCATTTAGCATGTTACCAAAAATAAAATAAAATATTGATACATACAAACATTTATGTACAGAGAATAACACCACCTGTTCTTTCTTAATCAAATGGATCATGGTAATGTTTTAGCATTCGGCCATTAACAGGACCTTCCTCAGCTGTGCTGCCATCTAGAGATTTGAGAAAATACGTGTTGTTGCCTTGCACAACGCTGATAATGTATGGCCCTTTCCACAGAAAATCGAATTTTGAATGCTTGCCCTTGTCCTCTCTTCGTGAATCCCATCTTAGAACTTTGCTACCAACCCAGAAATCCTCTGCTTTAGCTTTCTTATCAAACATCTTTTTGAGCTTCTCTTGCAGCATTTGAGCTATGTCATAGACTTTCTCTCTGGTTTGTTGGAGGTGAATGTTTTGATTTACTCTTCTCTGCATGTCATTTGGTTCAACCTGAATTTCCTGCAACATTTTGATAGTAGGAATGCCCAAAGATGAAGTAAATTTGGCCTCCACGCCATATACTAGCTAATAAGGGCTCATCCCAATGGATTTCTTAGTTGAAAGTCTGTCTGCCCATAGAGCATTTGTGAGCTTCCTATGCCAGTTCTTTTTGTTTTCCTCTAGTAGCTTCTTTATGATGTTGATGAGGCTTTTGTTGGATGATTCGGCCAAGCCATTACCTTGAGGGTAGTAGGCTGTGGAGTGGCCCAAGGTAATGTGGAATTATGGCAGAAGTTGATCATCTTTTTGGATTTGAAGACAGCAGCGTTGTCGGTAATGATTTTCTCAGGGAAGCCAAATCTGGAAAGGATATTGCTCTCAAGGAATTGGATAATGGTGGAGTCATTGGCTTGTCTACATGGGATGGCTTCAATCCACTTAATGAAATAATCAGTGGCTATTAGAATCCACTTGTGCTGGCCTGAGGAAGAGGGATGAATTTCTCCAATGAAGTCGAGACCCCATTGTTGAAAAGGCTTTTCGGTTGAAATGGGATTAAGGGGAAGAGGTAGTAATTTTCTTTTCCCTTCAAAGATTTGGCATTTGTGACATGAAACAACAACATCTGCAAAAAGATAGGGCCAATATTAACCAGCCCTTAAAATCTTGTCAGCAGTGGACTTCCAATATAAGTGTCCTCCACAGTCCCCTGCATGGAATTCTTTCATGATGCTGTTAGTTTCATTCATAGTCAAACAATTAAGCAATATTCCTTCATGATTCTTCCAAAACAAAGCACCATCTATGACACAAAACTTTGATGATTTCATCCTTAAAAACCTTTTCTTGGTTCTGGAAAATCCTAGGGGAGCACACAGGTTTAACAATACAAAGCAAATATCAGCATACCATGGGGATTACAAAAAGGTTTCACTGATCTGTGGAGTCGCCAGCTCCGATTCATTGTCCAGTTGATTAATGTCTAAGGCTTGGAAATTTGTTTCAGACATTAGTTTGGCTAAACCATATCCTTTTATCAGCTTAGTAGGTTTTATTTCAATGTCGTATTCAAGAATGCTGGCAATCCACTTGCCTCTTTTTCCTTCTAGTCCCTCTTGAGTTAATATATCTTTTACAACAGAGTTTGGGACATAGGCAATCACATGGGAATATAAGATGTAAACTCTGAAGTCTTTGATAGCCTTAACCAGGGCATAAGCCTGCTTTTCCATAACTGATATTTCAAGGGCGCATCTCTTAAAGCTCGGCCGAAGAAAGAAATTGGCTTTTTGTTACCTTGATCATCTTTTTGCAAAAGGACAGCGGCTATGGTGTGCTCGGATGCAAAAGAAAAAATGATAAAATCTTTGTCGAATTGTGGACTTGTGAGGATAGGCATTTGAGTCAAGGCAGTTTTGATACTCTCAAAAGCTTGCTTGGTTTCAAGAGACCATCTTACCTTGGCATATTTTTTTAACATATTGCTCAATAGCCTCATTAGCTCAGCTAGGTTTGGGATAAATCTCCTTAGGAAATTGATCTTTCCCAAGAATGCTTGTAGCTCTTTTATATTTCTTGGATATGGGATTTGGAGGATAGCTTGAATTCTCTCAAGGTCAATTCTAATCCCATCTTTT
>APFE031049841.1:7372-31214 GCA_000404065.3 Pinus taeda
GGTAGGTATTTAGCATTAGAATGTCCTTAGTCATAGTCACAAATAAAAAAATGAAATTTATCTCAAAAGTAATTGTGTCCTTTCTTCCCTTTTAATTAAATTAATTGATTATAAAAGAATGTCATATGAACATGAATTATGGTTTTTTTTTTATTTTTTTTTATTTTTTTATTTTTTCAGATGTGGTGTTATGAAGCCATGATATTGGCCCATGATATTGTAACAAAGTCTAATAATGAGTTATGACTTTTTATGGTAAGTTATTGGTGAATATCCATGGTTAAAATTCTTATTACATGTTTTTTAAATGTATATATGTTGAACTCATATATTAATTTTTTTTTAGTTAATAATAATGATTTAAAACAAAGTTATAATTTAGTTAATTTCTACGATTTTTTTAATCTTGGAAATGTGAGATGTATAATGGGGTAAATGCTTTGACACCTATTTTTGTTTACCATCCATATTTATCTATTGCTTCACTACAACATCTTCCCCATACTGGCCTAGAGCACCTCCATAATTTAATTTAATAATTTAAATAATATATATAATATTTAATATTATACAGGTAATTACATTTTGATTATATTTCACATTTATGAATATGGATGGATGTATGTTAAAATGGATGGAAGTTAATGATGATTTAAATATGGTATAAAAACATGAAATAGTTTTCCAAAAATATATAATTTTTATTTTTAAAATTTTTTTACGATTATGTGAAATTTGAGATTGCCGAAAAGTAATATGTTATTTTTCATGGCAAATATAATGCATATGTTTTAGTTAGCGTGATATTGAATGACTTCAAAATGAAATTTCACTAAAATTTATATAATTATAGAGCATGTAATCTAACTAATAGATGAAATGACCTTTTTCTGAACATTCTTTCGCATATATTTTTTAAAAACATAATTTTAAGTTGTTTAATTTGCAAATATTTAATGGCTTTAAGATTTTTAGGGTGTTGTATACATTTTTTCTTTCAAATATGTATTTTAAACAACAAGAAATTATAATCTTTCTAGGAATTGTATTGTCTAAATCTAGCCAAAAAGTTATTTCATTTATTAGTTAGACTATGTCGTTGTAGAGAATATATTTGTCATATGGATTTCTAGTCTTTAAATTTATAGTCTCACTTTTATATTTATTTTGAATTATGAACCAAGATTAGAGAGAACTTAATGAAATCCACTATTAGGTTTTTTCATTCAATATTTTATGAATTCAATTGAATACCGTGTTTGGTGGACCAAATAAGAAAAAGGATAGAGATATCATGGCACTATAAGTGGTTATGGTTAATCTTGGTTCATTGGCCCGAAGTCAAACACAAGTTATTATCATGAAGACAATGAAGAAGATGGCTTAGTTGTTGAGTTTCCTATTGAATATTACTATGGAAAATTTAATGGTGGATTAGGTCGATTTTCTATGTCTCCGAAGGGGTTTTCAAGAATATTCTCTTCCCTGATGGTTTTTGACATTGGAGATGTTTTTCTAGGTGTATTTAAGCCTTCTTCTTGTTTGAAGGGTTCAAGATATTTGTCCTTTTCTGCAATGCCTATGGGTTCCTCACTATTTTTTACCTCGTCATTGTCTCCAGAGGGGGTTTCAAGAATATTCTCTTCCCTTAGGGTGTCAAATGTTAGAGGTGTCTTTCTTGGTGTATCTATGCCTTCCTCTTGTTTGGAGGGTCCATGATATTTGTCCTTTTCTCCACTATATCAAGGTTTGTCAGGATTTTTAACCTCCTTGTTTTCGTGCCATTGTTGGAGGGGTCCACAACTGGTGGTCAGGTGGTGATAATGGGAGGAGATCACATTAATCACAACAAGTTTCTATGCTTGGGTGGTTTGGTAAGTGGATCACTTGATTTTGTTAAATCAAATGGATTTGTTTCACTCATCCAAGTGGGTTCTCTATATTTTTGACAAGGCTTCTTTGGTTATGTTGTGACAAAGGTTTTCCCCAGAACAAGGAATGCTTATACTAGGGTGTCTTTTAGAATTTACCACAAGGCTTTCATGATTCTATCGGGTCATCTCCTTTAGGTTTTACAAGTGAATTGTCATAGTCGATTCTTAACTCATGTTCTAAATGTGATTTTCCCTGTCAAGCATATTTTACTTAGTCTTTTAGTGAGATTTTATAATAGGTTGAGAATTGTAGGATCACATTTTCAGATGTAGATTCGTTGGGAATTCTTTCTTTAGCTATTACAGTCTTGAGGTCCGATTTCTTTCCTAGTTTCGAGGTTGGGGTTTCATTTCCTTTGAATGTGAGCTCATAGGGTTTGGAGATAGGGATTTCCCCTTATTGTCCTATGAGTCTTCAAGGGAATTATGAGTTGAATGGATTGGTTTTTTCTTCAACTGGGACAATCAACTTGGTGACACATTCTTTGGAGCCTAGGGTTTCCTCCTTAAATTGTGTTCCATTTTTTGTGCTTCATTCTTCTTTAGGGTTTACATATTTGAATGAAATTTTTATTCCAATTGGTTTAGCGATTTGGCATCTACAACTCTGGAGACCAGAATTTGAGTGGAAAATATACAACACTTAGGAGGAGCTTCTAAAAAAAGGAAAAGAAACTACATAAAGGATAGGAAAATGAATTTTTCCATGTAGTTGGGGGATGATGTAGAAGTAAATTAATTTGTTGTATTTGCATAAAAGGTTCTGGTGGGTTGTGTCAGTAGTTGAAATTTATCTCTACAAACCCTCAGTGACTGGGTGGGATCTGAATGGGCTAAGTTGATAAACCATCTTCCCTTCGTTTGAAAGCTTGTTAAATGATGGTTTATCCTCACATTTGTTTTAGAAGAACATGTGGAGACCATACTCAAATGGGTATGGTAGATTAATTCAACCCAAATATTGTTAAGATCATGGACTACACTATTCGATTGAAATTGGCAAAGTGGAAAAGGATTTCATTTGGGCTCGGCTCCCCACACTCCCTATTAAATTTTGGATGAAAGGAGCTTTCATGGAGATGGGAAAAAAGTTGGGGGGGGGGTCTTAGATGTTGATATTTCATTTGAGTAGACTAATGAGAAGAAAGTGACATGCATTCTGGTTAATTTAGATTTAAGAGATAGTATTTGGAGTTAGATTATTCTGAAGCACAAAGGAAACACTTTTGTATAGATTTTGAATTATGAAGGAATCCCATTTCAGTGTTGCAAGTGTCATGAGATAGGGCTTATTCTCTCACAGTTTCATATTACTTCTAAAATTTCCAAAGCTAAAGGGTTAATATTTCGAGTAATGAGGTCAACTTCATCTGCTTCAAAGGTTCCTCCCTATTCGACCAATGGGAATCAAAGTAATGTAGCTCTATTGAATAAGGACTTTATTGTAGAACATGAGGAAAGAGATAAGGTGCATATAACTCAAATGGTTTTGGGTACTCTTGCTTTCCATCTATCTACTAATAAATGTTCATTTTCTTGTTCAGAAAACTGTCCTTTACATTATTTTGGGTTATGAATGATGACATATGGAAAACCCTTAGATCACTATATTTCTCAGGTTGTGTGTCCTATTGTTTCTTGTGTTAATACAATTGACACCATTGTGATTATTCAAAATTGGAATTATGTCGCATGTAGTGTTTGTATCCTTAGTTCGCCACCTGGTGCAAAAAAAAAAAAAATCCAAGCTCCATCACAACAAATGATAGTGACACTTTCTCCAGCATGTAGGTTTGTTCCATGTCTTATTGCATTATTGCACCATATGTTGTAAAGATAGCACACCCAAGAACAACAAACTCTATATATGGGCACTGTTGCAACTCTCTCTTATCATAATCTAACATAGCCCATACCATTTCCATGAAAAAGGATGTCATTCTGAGAGATTGATATGGAAATGGAGATGGAGATGGAGTCAGGGGTTTTAGATCGAGATCCGTCGCATTTTTGAGTTTATTCAGGTTCCTGAAGCACAAAATTATTCTCAGTTGTCGTAATGGTACCTCTCGGCATCTGCTAGCCCGTACGCCTTTGCTGTTACCTTTTTTGCTGCCGACAAACCATCGTGGTTAATACCTCCACTTCATCGTCTTAGCCTTCCCTTCCCCTCCCTAATTGCTACCATTTCGGTTTATGCAACGATGGGCTCCCTAACACTGTGAAGGCAGTTGGCGGATTTGTTTAATGATAGTTATGGAGGATGTAGTTGATTAATCACTGGACCCATTGGAGGGGGTCTCCATTTGGAAACATCCTCATTCAAACCCGGTAGGCATCTCCTCCTATGGTTGTGAACTTTTCGATGCCGTCGAAGCCCTGCCATCAATCTCAGGATCCAAGAGCTCAGTTATTACCCTCCTGGAGGTCAACCCTACCCTGCCAGACCTCACGGCACAGCCACTATCACCTTCTACTCTATAGTTTGTGGAGCATCCTCTGAACCCTAGCCATGAAACCCTATTGACGGGCCTTGACCCTTCTCCTCATCTCGCTCTCGTGTCTCCTTGGCTACTCATTCGTGTGAACCAGTGGCTCATGTTGCCAACCATCAATCCTCGTTGCCACTTGTTGCTCCCTAGTCTGGTAACCTCATAAAGATTTCTCCCTTAACTGGCATCTTCATCTCGGTGCCTATCTCAAATTCTCCTATCACTGGGACACTTCCCCCTTTGACCAATCCATAGCAACCCTCATCTGATGATAGGACCAGGGCATCTAAAAACAAGAAGTGTTTGAAACCTAAGCCTTGTGAGGTTTTCGTTAGGTTGATCGAGGACACACAATTGTGCAACTCCATGGACACAGTAAATCGGGTCTTGGTGGGCTGTGTCAGGGGACGCAACTACAGCACGTCAAGGCTAAAGCAATTGGCAACTGAGATATGGGGTCATCAACTGGCTGATCCTCCATTTGTGCAAAATTTTGTTAAGGGATGGTTTTTCCTATGTGTTTCCATCGTCAAACATACAAATTAGGTGCTTTAAACCCTTTGGCATATAGAACAGGCGTCGGTGCTCCTCTGAAGATGGACTCCCCTTTTTGACCCTGAATGAGAGTGGCTTGAAATTGTCCCCCTCTGTGTTCGTCTTCCTGGGTTACCATTACAGTTCTGGTCTATGGATGTCTTTAGATGCATTTGGAATGCACTTGGCACTTATTTAGAACATGAAAAATCCTACCTCACTACAACGAAGATGGCCTACACTAGGGTCCTGGTACCTTTGGATACCATTGATGGATTACACGAGTTTATCACTATACAATGGAGGAAGTCCTCTCGGCAGCAGACGTTGGATTATGAAGGAATTCCTTCAGATGCAAAAGATGCCATAAAGTTGGGCACCTATATCTAGATTTCCCTCTTAATGGCAAGGCTAGCACAGGGGATTTAGGAAGGGCGATCCCACCAAAGTCACCACAGAAGCGGGGGAAACAACCCACTAAAGCTAACTCAGAGGTACAAGTGGATCCTGTTTCAGTAAAGAAGGCCCCCATGCAAGTGACCTTATATAAGCACAACAGATCACCTTTTCGGCCACCCTCTCCTCCTATGACAAGGGCTAGGGTGGCTCTTGGGGCTACAGATGCTTCGAGTAAGAACTCTCCCTTGACTAATCTTTCTCATTTGCTCTCTACTACAAATTTTAATGTTTTTACTACTTCTAGCATTGTTCATGGCTCGGTTGAACTCTCTCTGCCCCCCATCTCTTTGACCTACCCCCTTAGCCCCCCTCATCTACCTTCTCTACCATTTCCCCTTCGTTCCCAGACCCCCCCCCCTCCTGATCCATCCTGCACCTAAGTCTGGGCGTCCCTCCCCGAGATATTAGACCCGATCAAGGGTAAAAGGATAATATTTGGACCACATTGGATTAGACCTGATTACCTCCCCTTTCTGCGCTAAACTCCCTTGGGGTCGACCCTCATCTCTCTCCAAATTGCAGAGCCTGGCTGGAGACAAGATTTCTACTGGCAAACAAGAAACCATTGATGGGGCACTTAAAGCATGGATCCCCCTGAAGGAGCCCCCCCCCCCCCCCCACCCCATGAAGATAGTCTCCTTCAATTGCAGAGGGCTAGCTAGGCCCAAAAAAAAATTAACACTTTGTAGAATGATTGTTGTAGAACCGATAGAGGTCATTTTTTTACAGGAAAATTTAGGAATAGTGGAAGCCATCTCTCACCTACTTGAATCTATGCTCCCCATTTGGATATTTCTTGGCCTTGATGCTAATGGAAGATCTGGTGGAATTGCCTTGGGCTACAATTCACGCGCCATAAACCTCCGCAACAGTTGGGGTGGATCTGGGCATATTGGGGTCAATTTGTTCATAGCTGATCTGGGAATGGAGATTCGGTCTTATAATTTTTATGGGTTGTGCCATCATCGGCTTGAATACCGGGATCACTTCTTGAGCTCTAAGCTACTTCAAAAGGAATACCTTATCATGGGAGGTGATTTAAATTTCTCCATAGGCCATTCCAAATCATGGGGTCACCGAGAACAGAGGAACTCCCTATCTGACTATTTTGAGAATGCCTTGGAATCACACAACTTGATTGATATCTCCTCTGCAAAGATGCAGCCCACCTGGAGGAATAATAGGATTGGGGATGACAGTCTAGCTAGAAGACTTGATCGATTCCTGATCAAGGAAAGACTACTTGACCATGGTCTTAATCATAGATAATGGGTGGGATCAGGAGGCATCTTTGATCATTTCCCAATATATATGGAAATCTGTGGAGGACAGGGAAACCCCAAGGGTCATTTTAAGTTTTTCTCTGCATGGTTAAAGGATGCTTCCTATATATGCATGGTCACAAAGTTTTGGAAGACAAATGCCTGAGCTGCTGGAGGGAACATAGGTAAAGGTTTTTCTCACAATCTTACTGAGCTGAAGAGGCTTTCCAAAATATGGGCACATAAAAAAAGGGTCAAGGATGATCAAACCCTAAGAAAGGTGGAAAGTGAAATAACAGAATTTGAAAATGATCTGGGTGGGGTATACAGCTCCATAGAACACAAGGAAAAAATCTCATCTTGCTATGTAGCTAGAGGGAAAATCTTAAAGGACCATGAAGAAACTTGGAGGCTAAGGAGTAGGGTGATCTGGCTACAAGAGGGTGATGATAACACAAAATTTTATCACAAATATGAAAATGGGAGGAAAGCAATAAATACCATCTGGAAGCTCTCGAATGATCAATACCTCACTGTAAACACTTTCCCTCAGTTGGCATCATTGGCATCCTCTCATTGCAAAAAGATTTAAAGAGGTCCCACCGATGTCAACCTTGCTGAAATAATACAAGCGGCTCAACTCTTTCCACGTGTTGTGGAACAGGAGGATGCCAGGGAATTGACTATGGAAGTCACTCTAGGGGAACTGGAAGCTAGTCTCAAGTGGTTCAAGAAAGATAAGAGCCCTGGGCTGGATGGTTGGCCGATAGAGTTCTATCTAGCTTTATTTGATATTATTGGTGTAGACCTCCTCAAAGTCATTGAGGATTCCAGGAATAACAACAAAATGCATGCACCTTTCATCTCAACCTTGACTGCGCTCATCCCCAAGACCAATACTCCGACCACCTTTGATGACTACAGACTGATTTCTTTGTGCAAATCCATTTATAAGATCATGACTAAAATTATAGCCAATCGACTGAGGCCCATCTTATCCAAACAAATATCTCGAGAGAAATTTGCCTTCCTAAAATATCGCCAGATACATGAGGCTGTGGGAACAACTTAGGAGGTATTGCACTCTCTACCTATCAAGAAAATCTTAGGTATGATTCTTAAGGTTGATCTCACTAAGGCTTTTGACAAAGTTTGTTGGTTGTGCTTAAGAATGTTGTTAACCCACGTGGGGTTTCCTTTTGTTTCCATTAAATGGATTATGAGCTGCATCACTAACATACCATTCAATGTTCTGGTTAATGGAAGCGCTTCTCCTTTCTTTCATTTTGAAAGAGGTCCCTACCAGGGCTGTCGTCTATCACCATTACTTTTTCTCCTCATTATGGAAGGGCTTAGTAGACTAGTCAAAGTAGAATTCAGAAGGGGCAGACTGCAAGGCATAAAAATAAAAGATGAATGCATCTTGACACATATGTTATTTGTGGATGATGTCTTGATATTCCTCAATGGTGGCATTGGGAACTTGATGAACATGAAGAATACTTTCTCTTTATTCACATCGACTGCCAAAATCACTATAAACTGCACCAAGTCTACCCTGACAGTGGCCGAATGCTCCCAACATGAGATTCATTATGCTCTACAAAGATTTAGGCTCTCCCTCTTGAGACTGGAGGAGGGTATCAAATATCTGGGATACAAGTTGAAGCCCTTGGGATACAAAATAGTAGACTGGACTTGACTTATCACAAAGATGGAAAAGTGACTCAATATATGGTATTATAAATATCTATCCAGGGCAAGTAGAATTATTCTCATTAAAATTGTACTAGAAGCTACTTCGGTCTATTGGATGTCCTTGGCATGGATTCCTAGGGGCATCCTCTCCAGGATACAAGCCTTATGTTGCAGAATCCTTTGGAAGGGTAGGCAGACAGGAATTTTTTTTGCATGGGTCAAGTGGGAAGCTCTAAACTTGCAAATGAAATGGGGTGGTTGGGGCATTAAGAAGCTAGAGGATTTCTCCTCAGCACTCGCAGCAAAACTTGGCTGGAAGCTCATCACAGCAAGCAGTCTTTGGACAAAGGTGGTTGTCTCTAAATATATTGCCCCGTTGCGAGTGATGGACTGGCTAAGACTGCCTCAAAGGCTCTCCACTGGGATATCAATCATATGGAAGGTTGTAATCAAGTCTCTGGACTCCATCAAAGCAGGCATTGTTTGGGAAATATAATATAGATTGGCTATGAGGATTGGGTTGGATCCATGGATTGGTTGTGTGAATGCTCACTGGCTACCAATTGAGCTCACAAGCCATCTCAATGTAGTGAACATCACTCGCATTTGTCACATTGCAGACTCTCAGCATACCACTTTATTTCAGCAATCATGGAAATCAGCCCATAGTCTGAACATCCCTCATCGGTGGTCTCATATCTAGAATGATTATATCAAGGCCCTTACAAAAGCACACAGCCGAATAAGTGAGGGCAAAGATGAGGTAATCTGGGCACTTTCGAAGATAGGGAGATACTCACCAAAGGAAGGCTACCTTGTGTTGGTCGAAGCTCGCCAACCTCAAGCCATCGAGTCATGGTGGAAGAACCTTTGGAGGCTCAAAGCACCTCCCAGATGTAGACTCCTTATGTGGACAATATTAAAAAATAAAATCCCCACTAGGGACAACCTTCTCAAGTGTTCTCAATATGGTCCATATTGGTGTTGTCTCTATAAATGTTGTAATGAATCGGTCTGTCACCGTTTTATAGAGTGTACAACTGTACAAGAACTATGGAAATCTATTCTAACATCGGTGGCACCATAGTGCAAGTGGAAGGGAGCATCTGCCACAGAGGCATGGTCTAATTCGTGGACTATTGCTATTCCAACCAAGCCTAGGAATCTACCACTCCTTGTTAGTTGGGCACTCTGGATCGCAAGGAAGAAACTCACATTCCAGAATGTTGTCCTGCATTGGCCCTCCATTGCTTCCCATGTTTTGACCAACTTTGCCCTCATTCTAGATGACATTGAACCCTATCAACCCTGCATTATAGTACTGGAGACCATTAACCACCAGATACATTAGGCCTATTTTGATGGCTCCGCCCAGGAGGGAGGATGTGGCGGAGGTGCCATATTGTATATTTCTGTCTCCCACCTATACAACGTACAAATGGGATTAGGGAGGGGAATAAACAATTTTGCTGAATTAACCACTACAAAATTTATCATTCAATTCGCTTTGGATAAACATTGTAAAGATCTACAATTATTTGGGGATTCTAAAGTTGTATGTGACTGGCTAAACAAAACTACAAGATGCTCTACATATTCATTAAGACATGTTATGGATGAGGCTCTGTGACTTATCTCCTTTTTTTTACTCATTTACATGCCATGTCATATTTAATGGGAATGGAACACGGCTGCCGACAGATTATCCAAAGAGGTTGCGAATAGGCCTCTAGGCACTTGGTTAATACAGGAAGAGATGGATGGCTCTCACTATCAGTACTACCATCGGCCATATATGGATATCGTTGTATAGTTTCGGCTTATTGGGAGCTAGGACATATTTACATGTTTTTTTGTTAGTTACTCCATCTATAAATATACATGTTTTTAGTTAGAGCTCATCAACACTCTCAAAGTGCTAGACTATTATTTGGTAAATTATTATGCAATATATCACCTGACATTGATGCCTCCCTGCATGGACATAAGGCATCAAATTTTGAATAGTTATATTCTTGAACCTTTATTTTTTGACAGGCAGTGCCTCTCTTATAGCATATGCATCATACATTTACAACATGTAATTTTCTTACTTAATGAAAATTACGACTTTTCCAAGGGGGAAAAATTGACGCAATTGTTATCTTAACTATATCTAAAGAATCTCCCTCTAAGTCTCATGAATATTCCTCTACATACAGCTTTTGACCTCAACTGAGAGTATCTGCGGGGGGTTGGGAATGGTCACTCGCTCTAAACCTTCTTCAATGGGGGTAGGTAGAAAGTATTAGTTATCCAAAGTTCTAGTGAAAGTAAAACATGACTTGGAATTTGGTAGACACCTCTATATAACTAGGTCACTTAAAGAATCAATAGATGTTCAACGTGTTTCTCCATGTTTATTCAACCTTTAACTACAAAGGGTTAGTGAGGCCTCATAAAAAACTAGCTCTAAAGAGACTAGTGGAATTAAATAATCATGTCATACTACTGCTACAAGAAACTCTTAGGGAAGGAGAGAACATAAATAATAATCTTTCATCCTTATTGGTGGGGTGGGATTTATCTGTGTTGATGCTATAGGAAGGTAAGGTAGCCAAGCTATTGGGTAGAACCACAGGTACATTCATTAATTGAACTATTGGGGCTATGTTTCGAGCTAGGGGTTTCACTTCTTGTCTTTAGAATTGAACAAGAAGTTCAATGTTCTTAATGTATATGGACCATAGAAAAAGGAATATTTCTGGACTTCATTAACTTTAAAGTCTTTTTCTAAAGATAATATTTTGATTATTGGGGGGGGGGGGGGGGTTTAACTTTCATTCGGAAGAATAGAATTCTAGGGCACTAGGGCTCATATAGACCCTTCTATAGCATTTTTTTAACAAGTTTCTCATGGATAATAATTTTATTTATATCGATCTTGTAAGGATCATACCTACTTGGAGGAATATGAATGTTGGGGATGATAGAGTGGCAAGAAGGATTGATCATTTTCTTATAGAGGAAATATTAATTTGTAACACCCTCATCCTATAGTTACCTAAGTTCATCGGTCCACCACGGTAAATATGTGATAAAGAGTTAATATGATATGAATCAACCTACTAGGTACAATTAAGGAAGTGGAATCATCCATACAAAACTTTACTAACCTTCCTCAGGAGCTACAGGACCCTAGGAACTAAACAACCACTCTAGATGCCATAACCTTGAGTTAATTTGCTTTTTCATTGACCTAGGTTTCGATTCATGTGCATAACAAGGCAATCTAGTGACTATAAGTATCTAGTCACATGGATAACCTTACCTCCCAGTTAATGTAGTCTAATTTACTTAGTTTTCTTCCAGCAAGCCCAAGATTTGAGCCATTTATTTTTGGATAGGTTATAGACCTCTCATCAAAGCTTGATAAAACTTGACACAATAATGAATTACATAAGGACAAATACATTAATGTGAAACTTACATAAGAAATTGACATAACAAGGCCTCACCTTGACATACATTTCATCAAACACATTCTGAACATCTAATCTACAGGTTATAAATGCATATCTGAACATAAGGATTTCATACTTATCTGAAATTCATCAAGAAGGTTTGATGCCATCTCATAATATTTGCAATAACATATATTAGGTCATGCATTCATAATCCATTCATTTAGTAATCAAAACAAGATGAGAGCCAAAACTAAAGTTTTTCATAAAACCATGCTTATAACCAGAATATAATGAGAGGAATAAAAATGATAGAAGAACCATCAAATCCGCATAATAACATGTATAAATACTCATGAAATACAAGAGGAAAGGAGATCATATTAACATATGCAAAAGCCAACCAAGTGAGGGACTTCCATGAACCACCTGGTAGATTGGTTCAACCAAATATTTCTTTTAGCCAATTAACTCCATGCCATATTCCAAGCATGAATGTGGGACTCACAACAAAACAACTAGGGCTTCCTCAAGATTTATTGCATATCCTGCCATTACCAGTGAAAGGATTTCTATTCCTAAAACCCTCACCTATACAACTAGGACTTATCATAATCCCACCATTATTAGTCAAGGGATTCCTATGCCCAAACAATAAACATACACTACCAGGATTTACCATAATCCTGTCAAAACTGGTCAAGGGATCACTAGGCCCTAAACAAACTTACATACCTCTGGATTTCTTCACCAATACCTTGAGGAATTTTCCCATCTCCACCCTCATGGTTTACCATGTATCCCCTATTATCGGTCAAGGGATTGCTAGGCTCTTGGGAATTTTCCTGAGACCACCTCACCCGGTTCCAAAACCGTCCTGCAATCTAAAGACAAACGAAGTGATAGAACCCCATCACACCATGGCTATCCAGAAATGGAAAGAAAAAGCTAAAACCACTGGCACACCTAGAAAATCCCATGCCAATGACAGCAAGAGAACCAAATACACACATGCATGTACCTTGCATGCAAAAACTAACAAAGAACTCATACATGCAACTCAATACCTGCCAATAACCCTTGTGTAGCTGATTGATCCAATTCTTCTTTGCTTGATCCTTACTTCCCTTTTGTTTTATTATCCTTCCTTTGCCTTCCTTTCTCCAATGCTAGAGTGCCCCAATAATTCTCTAAGTGTGCAAGAGTATGAGAGAGTGAATAGAGAGAGATAGCTCGAAGCCAAAATTAAAAAAAGGTTGTGAAATAATCCTTAAAAACCTTTTTATCAATGAGGCCTCTATTTTCTTCATTTCCTCTATTTTCATACAATTTCCTCCTCACATACAACTTCTAACATTTCATCTTCCTTTTCTCCTATTTTCCTTTACTTTCATCAATAAAATGTCAATTAATGCCTCTTTTCCTTTTCAATTCCTTTGCCATTACCTTTTCCAATTTCCTTATCCATAATAAACCAAATGAACAGACACTAGGATGTTTTGCCCAACATTCAAATATTTGGAATACATGTCCCATGAAATTGGTTATTTTTCCTTTATTAACTTTATTACATGAAATTTAACCTAGGATTATTGCATAATTGATGAAATTCATTTGATTGACAATGGATAGGTGATGGAGGGGGATCAAATCATTCTCCATTTTTTCTTGAAATGAAGGAAGAAGGAAGAAAATCTCTTAGTCCTTTTAAGTTGAATGTTGTGTCGCTTCAACTGGAAAATTTTTCAAATCTTCTTCAATAATCTTGGAGAAGATATGATCCTATGTATAGGGCTTCGATTTACATCTAGTTTGCACAAAATTTGAAAAATGTCAAAACAAAAATATAGAATGTTTAGTGCAAATGAGATAAAATGATGCAGCTAAATTAAGAGAGGTTGGGGTTAACCTACTTTAGATTGCAAATGAATACAATGAAGGTTACATTTATAAGGATTCCAAGCAAAGGATCAATCTCTTAGAAATCTAGAAAATGACTATTTCGATTGATTAAGAACCTACTTGTACATTAGAAACTTCAACTATTGGGCTAGAAGGAGGGGATGAAAATACTAAGTTCTTTAATAATGTTGCTAAAGGGAGGAGGTCCATTGGTACTATTTGGGAATTACAAGATGAAGGTGGAAACAGGGCATATACCTTTGAGGATCTATAAGCCATGGGTAAGAATCACATTGAATCCTTATATAAACAACCTCAAGGTGTTACTATGGTAGAAGTAGTTAGGTTAGCTTCATACTTTCCTATTTTTGTTAACAAGGAAGAAACTAGATATTTAATGGAGGTTACTATTGAAGAGATAAAAAGTGTTTTCTCTAGTTTTCAAAGGGACAAAATTCCAGGTCCTAATGGTTGGTTGGTAGAATTCTTCTTAGATCTATTTAAGATTATCGGTCAGAAATTTATTAAGAGTTTTTGAAGAATCTAAGACAATTGGATGTGTTCTAGCCTCTTTTAGTACAAATTTTGTTTCTCTTATTCCAAGGAAGGATTCTCCAACCACCTTTGAGGAATTCAAGCCTAGTTCCTTATGTAATAGTGTCTATCAAATTATAGCAAATTTTCTTGCTTGAAGAATCAAGCTGACACTTTCTAGAGAAATTTCTAAAGAGAAGTTTGGTTTTCTTAATGGTAGACAAATACATCTAGATATAGGGGTAGATCAAGAAAGAATTCACAGTTTAAATATCAAGAATTAAAAGGGAGAAATTCTAAAGAATGATATTTTGAAAGGTTATGAGAAAAGTAGATGGATTTATATTCAACTTCTCCTTACTCATCTCGAGTTCAAGCTTGATTTACTCGATTGGATAATGAGATGTATAATTATAGTATCTTTTGTTTTCCATATCAATGAGCCCCCTACTACTTTCTTTCATGCCCAAAGAGGTTTAATGCATGGGTGTTTGTTGTCTCCCTATCTATTTTTATTGGTAATTAAAGGGTTTAGCAGGCTATTGGTAGAGGAAAAAATAAGAGGGAATCTTAAGGGGATAGGAATTTCCAATGATCTTTATATTACTAGTCTACTTTTTGTAGATGAAATCCTCATTTTTTATGATGGATAATGGACATATACTCAGACTACTCAGGAGGAACTTACACTATTTAAAATAACTACATATATGGTCTTAAATATCACAAAATCAACTATATCTCACTTTGGTCTAAATGATGCTAAATATCATATATTGCAAATTATTTTTCCATTTTGATCGGTAGAAATTATTGATGGTTTGAATTATCTTGGTTTTAAGATTAAACCAGATTGTTATAATTCTGCTCATTGGAGCTCGCTTATTGCAAAATTTGAGAAACACCATAAAATTTGGTATATGAGATGGTTATCAAGGGCTTGAAGGTTGGTACTTGTAAAGACCATTTTGGAAGCTATACCTATTTACTTGGTTTCACTGTCATGGGTCCCTAGGAGAATTCTTTCTAAAATAAGGAAAATATTCTCCAAGTTTTTAAGGTTTGGTTCAACATATCATTTTTTTATTCCATGGGTAAAGTGGGATATCATTACTCTTCTGAAGGCTTTAGGAGCATGGGGGGTAAAAAAGTTTTCCTTTGTTTTCGAAATCTCTTGTTGCCAAGGTTGCATGGAGATTAATACAAATAAATTCCCTATGGACTAAAGCAGTCACATAGAAGTATATATTCCCGTTGTTTGTGGACGAATGGATAAGGAAACTGAACAAGAGAATATTAAATTCCTCAATTATTTAGAAATCAATTACCTCATATTTTTCTCTCATAGAAGGTATCTTGGTTTGGGAAGTTGGTAATGGCCCTTCATTAAGAGTTGGTTGGGATCCTTGGCTAGGAAGTCAACTTGGTCATAGGTTGTCTCCTGAATTGGTAGAATTTGTTCATGGTTGAGGACACATAACCTTAAATCATTTTGTGGGTCTTGATTATGGAAACTAGTGGGAACAAGGTTGGTTGAATTCTAAATAGTTCGTCCTTCCTTAGGCCTTCCATGGATAATGGAATAGATTTACTAATTCATTAAGATGTTCACATATAAAAATATCACAGGATTCTCATAAATTAGTATGGTATCATGATCCAAAATGACAATATACTCCTAAGTCAAGCTACTTGGTTTTATTTTTTGATAGAATTTAGGTTGTTTAAGGAGACTAGTGGAAACTAATATGGAAACCAAAGATCCTAGCAAAAGAAAGACTGCTCATGTGGTGTGCTCTCTCAAACAAAGTCCCCGCAATAGAAAATTTAAACAAAAGAAGTCTTGATGGATGAAATAGATGTGCGCTATGTAGATAGCAAGAAGAATTACTAAAGCACCTATTTTTACATTGCACAATTTCAAGGGTTGTTTGGTAAGTTCTACATAATAGATTTCGAGAAGATTGTTTATGCCATGGTGATGAGCTAAAGAAAGCATGGTTTCATTGGAATTTTGTCAAAGGAGTGAAGCCTTATATTGTTATCCTTTTAAGTTTTTGTTGGGGCATTTGGTTAGCTAGAAACAATGTCTTTTTTTATGATTGCCATGTTCATGTTCCTATTGTGCCTATGATCATAGGTATATTTGAACTTCTTCCAAAGAATATTCAAGCACAAAATGAGAGACAAATTAACCAAACCAACATAAATAGGGATAAGCCTTGGGATTATTTTGAGCCAAATTTATGTGGTAGGGGAGCTAAATTCTTCTTATTTGAAAGTCATTCTTTTACTATCAAAATACGGCTTGGAGCTAGATCTGTGCAAAATTAAAAGCCCCTCAATTTACTGCTAAACTTTGCCGTAGAAAAAGGAGTTCAAAAAATACATACATTTGGTGATTCATTTCCCATTATCAAATGGGTTAAGGGACTTTACATATGTCACCATTTAATTCTAATTCATCTGTTAAACAAAGTTTTTAGATTAAAAAATGACTTTAATCACTTTAGGAATTCTCATATTTAAAAGGAACTCAATACATAGGCTGAGAATGTTTCCAAAAAAAACCTACAGTTGAGTTACACATTGACCAATTATTTGAGTTCTATCACTGTGCTTTTATTAACCCAGAAACATCAAAACAACTATGTGTGAACATATATGACATTGTATTTTACAACATATACCTATATTAATATGTCTATATTAATATGTCTATGGACTATATTTGTTGTATTGTGGATAGTGTAAACAATTGTTTATGGATAGTTTTATCACTAACTTTTTTTATTTTAGAATATGTATTTTGAATTTTTTTGTGATGCGACCCTTTTTTTTTTCTTTTAATTTAAGAAACAAACAAACTCTACTCCATGCGGTCAACTCCACCGAACTCAGAGTCTATGCCTCAACTCTACCCAACTCAGATTCGCTATCCGCAACTCTTCCACACACTTATCCTCCACACTTCACTCTCCATCAGTCCACACATCGACAACTTCAACAAAGTGTGAGGGGATTATCTATCTTCAAACAATTTTGAATCTTATGTCCCCACATAAATACATGTAGCCTTGGGCCTTCACCGGCCGTTCGATATACCTTAATGCTAGAAATATGATCCAACCCACAAAATTGAACAGTGAAGAACGGAGTCGAACTATGGGTGATGAATCACATTAATATTGCACCCTGTGAAAGGACATCGTCAAGCAACAAAGACGAGGCCTGTACCTCAGGGTCATCCAACCCCGCTACATGTTCAAAATCCATGTTACAAGTCATGTCAACTAAAAGTAGAAGTTGCAAGTTAAGGAGGCAATGTAAAAAAAAATTCATATATTTCATTCCAAATCACTGCAACTTCAATTGAGATATGGAAAAAAGTTAACCATTCCTTGTAATTAATCAATGCTTCTAATCTTTGCAGCTTCCAACACTGGTGCTCTTAGATGGAGCAATTTCTACTTGTTCTTCAGCTGCAATCACAATAGAACTACTGGTTGTTCTGCTTTAATCATCAACACAGGCTCAGGTTCCAATACAATCTTCATGTTCAAGGCTTCACAACAGCCGCAATATTCCACTTGGCTACACATGAACAGCCACAACAGTCGCAGCAATCCACTTGGCTGGTTCACTCGGTTAATGGGTAGGCTTCACACCACACAGCACACTATTTCTCTTCACACGTTGAACGATTTGCAGGTCTGCGTTCCACGGTCGCTCAGTAGTCTCCAACGTCCATGCTCCTTAATACAGAAAACAATGTCTTATGACAGTTGAGAGCAAACTTTCCCAACAACAAACAATGTCTTATGATAGCTGAAAGCACACATTCCCAGCACCGTCGTCGCCTCAGCTCCAAATCAATAACCCACGCACCGGCACTTTCTTTAACACGCAGGTCAGGTATCATTCCACTTTCTTTGATCCATGTGGCATTCCACGACTCCAGCTGAATGCGCATTTAATGCTTAATCAATCAAACACGATTGATGCTTAGCGACATGCCACAAGGATCAAAGCGTTACACACGGCCTATTCCTTTTCCACACACTACATCACATCGATTCTCACAGGCGCAGCGCTTGTACTCTCCCAGATGAAACCCTTCATCTGGGCCCTCTAATGAGGGACTACGGCTTAGACCTGTTCTTATGCCAAATTAATTTTTCTAAATGCACTATCTTCACACTATTATTGGTATAAATATTAAATAGTAGAACCAGCTTGAAATGAAAATTTATTTTAACCATATACTAAAAATCCCTCAACTGACTAATATACAATAAGAACAAACCCATTCTCGGATAAAACTCTACCAATAATGATTACACATACATATACATACATAAAAGTATAATGATCACAGACCAATAATGATTATATATATTATATATATACATACAAATATAATAATCATAGACGTATAGACCTATAGACAAATAATACATAATACAGAAAAAATAATAATTAGATATTCTAATGCTTTTTTCAGGGTGAGAAAGTGATGCAAGAGCATCAAACTCCGCAGTTAAGGGAGGTCATGGCTAGGAGTTTGTCTTCTCTAATAGTTTGAGTTTTTATTAGTTTCATTTTCATTTAAATTCTAGGAATGGCTGTTTCAGCCACTTTTAGTGTTTGCTTACTGTTCTGTTTATTTATGTTAGTTTTATTTAAAGTTTACTTTTAGTTTACAAAACAAGAAAAGACAGTTATTCAGAAACCACATAATGTAACCACCGAGTGTTCTCTACAAAACAAAGAAAGGAAATGATTGATGTAATCTTTTGACCATCATAGAATTGAATGAAGAAAAGACACAGAAACATTTATGAAGACAAACATCTAAATCCATTAATGTTACAGCTTTAGCATCTTTCTTAGAGAGTACAATTAATTTATTTTCTTTTCTATAAGCATAATGAAGACAGATAAATGAACAGTAAGTGCCAAAGCGAAGAGAGCACCTAGGCAAGCCAGCATCACAAACAGAGCGAGCTTACGAAGGGAACAAGAAAGCTATTACCCAAGAAAACAAGCTACAAGTACAGAAGGGACAAGTAACCATTTTTTCCTTTGCAAAATTTGTAACAATCGAAATTGTTGTATAAATGTAAATATATTTGTCAAAGCAAGTATCCACAGTTCACTGTTTAGAGACCAATACATAAAACAGAGTTGACAAAACTACAAACCACCGTGAGGTTAGTCATGGCTGGAGTTTGTCTCTTCTAATAGTTTGAGTTTTCGTTAGTTTCATTTTCATTTAAATTCTAGGAATGACTGTCTCAGCCACTGTTAGTGTTTGCTTACGTGTTCTATTTATTTTTGTTATTTTTATTTGAAGTTCACTTTTAGTTTACAAAACAAGAAAATCCAGTTATTCAGAAACCACTTAATGTAACCACATAATGTAACTACTGGTAGTTTGCTAATTCTCCAGTGTTCTCTACAAAAAAAAGAAAGGAAACGATTGTTGTAATCTTTTGACCATCATAGAATTGAATGAAGGAAAGGCACAGAAACATTTCACAAGACAAACATTTGAATCCATTCATGTTACACCTTTAGCATCTTTCCTGTAAAGTACAATTAATTTATTTTATTTTCTATAAGCATAATGAAGACACATAAGTGAACAGTAAGCGCCAAAGCAAGGAGAGAACCTAGGCAAGCCAGCATCACAAATAAAGCAAGCTTACGAAGGGAACGAGAAAGCTATTACCCAAGAAAACAAGCTACACGTACAGAAACGAACACGTAACCATTTTTTCCTTTGCAAATTTGTAACAATAAAAAATGTTGTATAAATATAAATATATTTTTCAAAGCAAGCATTCACAATTCACTGTTAAGAGACCAATACATAAAACAGAGTTGACAAAACTACAAACCACCACGAGGTCATTACAGGACCGCATGAATACAACCATGGTTACAATAGCAGATCCATAAACAAAAACATACAAGAAATCCACAGGCATAGTGAGGCCAGGGCATAGCAAGGTCGTAGCCAACCTCAACTAAAGACCCATAAAACCCTACCGCTAAACCCTAAACCAATCAACATGAAAATACGAAGGAGCGACCCTACCCGGTTCAGTCGTAGGCGATAAGGCGCGAGGACAACGAATAAGCCCACTGCTCAACTGCATTGGCCAACAGGCAAGCCATTAGCAACGAAGAACAAAGCCACAGCTACAGTTACAAAACACAACCAGAATCAGAGGAAAGGGTTATCAGAAACTCACCAAGTGAGAACCGAGCCCGTGCAAGCCAGAAGAGAAGCCATGGAACTAAGGTTGCAATCACAGAGTTGCTCATTGCCCACAAGGAGCAAAGATTGTGAGTGACGAAGAAAAAACAAAGAAAATAAGACCTACATGGAGGGAGGACATACCTTTTGGACAACCGCCCAGTGAAAGCAAAAGTCGAGCCACTCCACAACCGAAACCTCTGTTAAAACAAAACCAGAAAAACAGTTAAACTGTGAAGCAAGCGCATGGAGGACAGTCATGTAAACCAAAGCTGCAACTAAAAACACAACTAAAGCCGAGAGAAATTGACAACAGAGACCGATACCAAGGGTTCCAAACCCGGGTCTCGAAACCAAGCATAGAACAGGGAGCATAGACATCATCTACAGGTGGAAACCCTCACCAAGTTGCAAACCAGGCACATTGGAAATGAAACCCCGGCAAAGAGAGAGAGGAAACCCTCATTTCGCAAAACCGCAGACCTCACAAGTAACACAACAACACAAAAAATGCAATGAACAGTTCAGAGTTTCGGAGGATAGTAAGAGTGGGAAGGAACAAAGCCCAAGGCTAGGACACATGTCCTCATCACAATTAAACATCAGTACAATATCATTAAAGTTAACCAACCACTATGTGAATAAAATTTAATCAACAGTTTATCATTACCTTGAAGGTATAAAGGGCTCGACCAATCAGAAAGAAAACAAAAAATATAATGATAAGAAGGAGCTCTCAAACTTCAGGACACTTGTTCACACTACAACATAAAATTGTATCACAATATATGTTTTCATGTCTCTATTTCAAGATTAGTTTTGTCACGAGTTATATATATTTTTCAACACTATTTATATGAGAAATGTAATTGAATTTACTATTGGCTAGCTATATATAACTTCTTTTATGTTTAAGTTCTTAATTTTTTTTAATTTAAAATATATATTTTTTTATAATTATAAGAAGTTAATTTTAATATTAGTCTTATATTAAAATTATTATGGTGTTTAGATATTCTGTAGTTTAGTATGGAACAAATTATTGTAATATCATGTTATATTATGTTATGTAAACATTTTGTGTTGTGAAATACATTAAATAAAATATATAAATTTACATAAAAAATAATAATTATATTTATAATTATAATCAATCATTAAAGAATATTAGATCTATCTTAACTCTGGATCAACCCAATTCTATGAGGGATCAAATCTCTTGAGGTGCAAATTTAATCCCTCTCCACACTTAATATATCTGGTATTAAAATGAATCTAGGTTGATTATATATATAACTCATTCAATATGCCTCTCTCACCACATAATATGAACTTTATCAAAGAATAAAATTTTATTGTTTTATTTTTGTAAATAAAGTGAGAAGGTTTTATACCATTCTTTCATTTTAATAAAATTTTATAATATTTTTTCTTTTTCATTTAAAAATAGTTTGGGAGGACCTATTTTTGTGAGGGACCGTATTAATATTGGCAATGTTTCTGTTTTTTTTTTTTATTTTTTTAATTAAAATTATAATTAGGAATATTTATATTAATATTAAAATTCATATGGAGACATGATTGATTATCAATTACATAAGAAACATTTTCCACTCCATAAATGTTGTTAGAAATATGTCTTTCAAGTATTAATAGTCAAATTTGTCTATTTATATGTAGTGCGGAACTAGTGAACATAGAAATATAAACTCTTCAAAACACTCCTAACAAGTTAATGCATTTAAACTACATAAAAAATAAATATGAGGGAGGGGTTCAGGGGAGGAACATTTCCCTCATTAGAGTCACCAAAAAGAGTAGTATTCAAATCCAAAAGACACCCCATTACATAGGGCCACAAGCTAAAGCTGATGTCAAAGTTGAAGGTGGATGAAGTCTTGCTACACTTGTGCGAGAGATTCTATCCAATCATATTTTTCCATGCAACCAATGAAAAGGATCACACATGAAACTTCTTTTGGAGGAGATCTGATCATCTCCCAAGAAGAATGGACATGATGCCCAAGCACAATAAAACAAAGGCTCTTTTCCCACCATTGGAACCACTAATCTCTCCACCCTAGAAACCCTCGGAGTTCAGAGTTGTGCCATTATGCAATCTCAAGGGAGGAGAGAAACTAGAAGAGGAAAAATAGGAAATCCCAAAGTTCCAAGTGACTACTAAGGAAATGAGGAGAGTAATTTCGAAATCTAAAGATGACCGAATGGTTGCAAATCTAGAAAAGGTAGCCTTGGGAGGCCAAGGTAGAAGGAAATCAAAAATAAATAAGCAAGAGGGATTCGCATTTGCCGCAACTTGATACCGAAGCTCCTAGGAGAAATGAAAGTTACCAAAAATAGTCATATTTGACATGGATTTCCTAATTAGGAAATCCATGTCAAATAAAGGATGCCAAAGGCTATTATGGGTACCACAAAAACCTCATGGAAGCTATGCTCACAATTAATCACTACAATTGCAATCTAGTACCCATATCTATAATGAAACTAGAGCTTCAATGACTTACAAATTCCATTAACGAAAATCATTGTACCTTTATTGCAAAATTTGCTAACAAATTGATCTAAAATATCACACAAGGAGCTTTGTAAATCACTCAAAATACAAAATGTTCCCTCATCAGCTGCTTGAATTGATGTTTAGACATCATCTCCTAAAGCTAAAATGCTGACACATTCAACTAAGGCATGGTTGATTATTTTGAAAGAACAATCAAGGACTCTAGACCCATTGCTCACTAATGAAACCTAATCTTCCTTGAAAACAAATTGAATGAAACAACAATGCAATGTTCCGCCCCACAATGAACTGTAATTAAAGCCTTCACTCACTCATATATTTACTTCCCTAGTAGCACCATAGTAGAATTGTCATGCATTAGGGACATGTGAAGGAGGGGAGAATCCATGGACCCTAACCCCATACTAACCACCTAAGATGAATCTTGCTTAATAGCCCCAAATTTATTTTTTGCAGTCAAGGGTTGCAAAATCCAACTCTTAATTTTAATTTTTGATGATAATGGAGGAATCATGGTATAGAAGAGTATAAATATTGATTGTTAATTAATCGAAATCCACATAATCACCAACCTGTTAGTTTGCCATTTCATTAGCCCCATTATTATTATTCCTTAATAAATGAAAGCATTGATTGATCCAGGTGGATATTGGTGGCCACCCGCTAATTCCACATGGATCCCCTCTAGTGCTTCTTTCACTTCTTTCAGTTTCCTTAATTATAGCACAATTTACTATTTTTAGCAGTTTTTCGGGTCCTAAACTTCCGGAGCTGTTT
>APFE031049841.1:47808-62298 GCA_000404065.3 Pinus taeda
CTCTATACCCCGCTGCCTACCCCTAATCAGCCTTGGGAATCCATCTCCATGGATTACATGTCAGGCCTTCCTTCCACTAAGCATGGAAATGACTATGTTTTTGTGGTCATTGACAGGTTCTCATAGATGGCCATTATGGCGACCTGCAAGAAGAATATCACAGCAGAAGCCACTGCTAAACTCTTCTTTGAACGAGTGTGGGTACACTTTGGGATCCCACAGTCTATCTTCTCAGATCAAGACAACAGGTTCCTCGGTACATTTTGGTCCAGTCTCTGGTCGATTCTGGACACCAAACTCACTAAGTCTACAGCCTTCCATCCTCAAACTGATGGCCAGACAGAGGTTGTCAACAGGATGATCTTACACATTCTGCGCATGTATAACTCAAAGCATCCACACACATGGGACGAGAGCCTCCCCTATGTTCAGCACAGCTACAACCGGGCTGTCCACAGCTCGACTGGCCACAGCCCTTTTCAGGTGGGCTTGGGATTCCAGCCACTGTGTCCCATCGATGTGGCCATGCCATTTGCAACTACTCATGTAGATTCTGCTCATGTCCAGTCTGAAACAGATAAGGCAAACAGCTTCATTGAGCACATCCAACATATTCGCCAGCAGGTCCATGACATTCTGGAGAAATCTAATGCTAAGTACAAGCAACGACATCATCAACATCGGGTGCCACACAAGTTTCAGGTGGGTGACAAAGTCTGGTTGCATTTGCAAAAGGAACGCCTTACCGGAGCCTATCGGAAACTCAGACCACTCCGATATGGCCCTTACACTATTACCAAGGCTGTGGGAGACAATGCATTTGAGCTCAGCATTCCCCCATTCCTTGGCCTGCACCCGGTGTTCAACAATGTCGACCGCCTTCGACCATACTTTCCACCATTACTAGACACGTCCGACATTGCAGAACAACTCACACCCACAGAGTTAAATCCAGCTTGCATGGAACAAGCTGCAACTGATCGGATCATGGACACATAGATCAAGCACACTAGCCAGCAGAATATCCAACTATATCGAGTTGTCAAAGCAGGACAAATCCTTCACCAGGGCAAGTGGCTCACCAGGGACCAAGTGCCGCAGAAGTTCCCTCATCTCATGGAGGAACTCAACGCAATGGGGACCATTGCTTCCTAAGGGGGGAGGAATGATCCAGGTGGATATTGGTGGCCACCCGATAATTCCACGTGGATCCCCTCTAGTGCTTCTTTCAGTTCTTTCTATTTCCTTAATTATAGCACAATTTACTATTTTTAGCAGTTTTTCGGGTCCTAAACTTCCGGAGCTGTTTTGAGGCCCTAAACGACGTTTTTGGGAAATCTACCGCCAACGATTTTTCATCCTAAATATCATATTTTCTGTCATAGTCCTCGGAGAGATCTTTCCAATGGGCTATCATGCACGTTAAATAGAGATAAGACGACCAACAACATGTTTAATAGGCTAGCCTTATCCACCCCTTTTGCCCACTTTCTTGGCTCCAAAATGGTCACACCGGAGTCTTTATAGTATATGCAGTGCATGAGTTGATCTATCGCTAAGTGAGGAAAGTGCTCCATATCAGCCAAATTTCAATCCTCCAATTTTAACTGGGGGACATGCCCCAGGCACGGTCCCTCATAGATGATTTTTTCTGGAAACAAGGGTGTATGCAGTGTGACCTTCCCTTCATCAATGTCCTTTGAAACCTTTGACTTGCCTATGTGCAGAGGAATGTACTCAGGCAGCTTAGAGATAGCCATTTTCCCACTGTCAAGTCATGAACAGTGACCATAACTGTCACTTTCAGCTGGCCTGCGCGGTCCCTTCTTGGATAGCGTAGCTCCCATCGCGTTTTTACTGACACTGTGACATTCATCCATTTCATGCAGTTCTCCAATCACACAACTCCTAAACTTTGGTAGTGTAGTTTATAGTCCCGTGCCTCCTTTCAGTTGCCTGGAGCGCTAAGACTATGCTTCCACCATGTAGTCATCTAGTTGAATCGTTGACGTATGGCTTCAATCGGCTACCATTCACTCGCCCTAGGAATGGTTCTCCATTCAACTTCACCAACTGAACTAATCCACCATCGGTAATCTCCTTGATGACATATGGACCCAATCAATGCATACATAATTTTCCTAGAAATTTATCAAAATTGTTGTCATATGATAGAATGAAATCATTTACCTTGAAGGTGCACAGTTTTATGTACCAATCGTGCCATTCCTTTTCTCGCTCCTTTTCAACTTGTTTATGGAATCTAGCTAGAAATCTATCTTCTTCTAGCTTTGATAGTTGCGCAAGCCTCTCCTTTAGGGCTCCATGATCTGCCATTCCTGTGAATGCCGCTATGTGCAGAATAGGTACAAGGTACTCCATCGACATCACAACTTCCACGCCATAAACTAGTCTGAACGACGTTTTTCTAGTCAACTTCTTGCAAGTCATTCTATAAGCCCATAGCACTGCGGGCACGTGAACATCCCAGTCATTTCATTGAGCATTGCAAACCTTTGTGAGTGCGTTCTCCAATATTTTATTAAATGCTTCCACATCCCATTAGCTTGTGGATGATATGGTGTGCTCTTGTGATGGTGTTAGAGTCCTATATTGATAGGATTCATAATTTTGAATTGGCTAAGATTAAGCCTTGTAATATCGTACATACCTTTCCTTTCTGCAAATTTTTTCCATATTAAAAATTAAAAAATGTAAAGAGGGTATGTCCTAAAAGAAATACCAAAGGACAAAAAGAATAAGAAAAGATAAAAAACTGAAAATATATGAACCCAAAAAATAAAAACAGATCATGAAAGTGTGCAAGTCTAAATGCCACTACTATTTTACTACTTTACTATCTTAAATAATGGTTTTGTTAAACTTGTCATACATCCCACAACCCATAGTAGTCAAACTGCTTAATCTTGACTATTTCATGCTTTAAATTTTATGTTTATAGTTAGAGAATAAAATCTGACCAAACAGTTTAATCTTGGCAGATCATTAGATAGGTAGAGAAAATAAAAGTAGCTCATTAGTTTAATATGAGCCCTTGGATGATATAAGGTTAGAATTAGATAGTTTAATTTTCAAAATAAAAATGAATGATAAGGGTCTGCTAGCCTAAATGCACCCAAATAAATGACGAAAAAATGTTAGGGTAAGTAATGGGTAAGTAGAAGAAAGGTTGTTGAAGTATAAATTTGATTGTATAAAAGAAAATTTATCATGCTTAACCATCTCTTTCAACCTTCATGAGTAATTAACAAAGAAAAAGCAATGGTTTACAACTTGATTTAATTAACGCCCCCCATTCATTTCATCCATTTATTTACTAATTTCACCATCCACAAGTAAGTTCTAGTACTAAAAATCCTTCAAGTCATAAAGGCTTCGAGAATTTCTTTGACTTTTGGTGGGCCTAGACCCTCGGCTCAATGACTTATGGACATCAAGTGTTACAATTCCCATCATAAAATTCATTTCCCTCCATTACCCTAATAAAACCCCCTTTCCTAAGGTTAAGCATCATTTGCCTATGAAAATTAAACAACCCCATGTTGAATTCACTTCATTCAAAATACCCACAAAAATATTTCATCCTAAGTATAAAGTGTATGTGAATAAAATGCAGAAATGTTACATTATGCTTAGTGGTATGTTCACTCTACTTGTTTCATTTCATATTAATTTTTAAAATAATATTATAGTTCCTCATATAACTTTTTGTGTATATAAATAAATCCCGTAAATAATATCCCAACCCTTAGTTTAGCTATAAACTATACAAAACCCACTTAATACACCACTATGTGGTAAAGCTAAACTAATCCTATCATTAAGCCCTACCCGATCGTTTAATCAGATGATTAAATCCTAATTAATCCCAAACTTCCAAGGATTAAAGCCCTGGCCCCCCCTAAACCTATGCTCATATCATCCTTACACATCCCTCACCCGACTTCCGTTCGATCATCAATGCCGACATCTGATGGTCCACAGCCATATCGGGTTCACCAGATGGGTGATCTTTACCCACCCAATAAAGTGGTTTTCCTCGCCCCCCCATCTGCTACGTGCCAAGCGCTGGCATAGATCCGGTGACCCCTCCAAAATACCACTCCCTCCATGAAAGTAGCGTGATGGCTTGGGAAACTGCCTCCCCACTCAACCAGAAAAACTCCCCAACGTTCATTTCTAAATTACCTGCCAAAAAATGACCATTGTTCAATAAAGAGGATGAGAAGCCCTATTTCACCTTTTTCACTCATTTTCTTTGTAAACCTCTGCAAACCATTGCGACACCTACACATGCTGAATTCACCAATTGACCTCAAATTACACTCCTCAAGAAGTTGCAGAGACCCTAATTAGCTTCTCAGTCCATAAGAGAGCCATCCGAACTTCTGCAGTTATTGAGAACACCGAAATTTGAAGTTAAATCACCAAATTGTTGGTATTTGAAGACAAATTACTAGACAACCCTTTCAATTTGAAAACGTTCAGTCTTTAAAGTGTTTTAATTAAGTAAAATTAATTGAAATTACATTAAATTTAAAAGTTTGTGCCCAAACGCTTCTGAAAGCTTCCAGTTTCCTTCAAGACCTTTGAATAAACCTATATTGCTAAATTCAAATCCACAAGAACTAAATTATGGCTGTTGTCATCGCCATGGATGTTAGACCTATCACAACTCCCAATTTGGACCTTGACCAGCTCCCCCTGGCGGACATGGATTTTCAAATCATAGACACAAGTGCCTATCATGTCCTGCTCAAAATTCATTGTTTGAATAAGGGCAGATATTTAAACCATTCTGATTACATTGGCCTTTGGGACTCCAATTTCCGAAGTACTAGTTTCCCCAAGTACATATCTTTCCTAAAAGTGTCCATATGTGCCATGCCTGTTACATTCCCAACCAAAGAGCTATAATGTCCCCAGACCAAAAAGTCTTGTTTACCATTACAGCTGAGTCAATCAATGAGATGTTGGAAGTCCAACAAGGTCCAAACCTGGCCCCACTCTGCATTGGCGATTTCTTAAACCTATACACCAAATTGAGTCCATCAAAACTAGCCCAAATATTCCAAACTTTCATTGTAGAATAGCAACACATTCCTAAAGATGCCCCTCCATATGTTTCTGCCATTTTCTCTGAAAGGGGAAAGAAAATTATAACCATGATATCATGTATTCTAGGTTGTACCACTGATGAATTTCTTTATGAGCTCATCCTGGACTTCATGTCCATTTTCACCCCAGGAAAGCCTCCTACTACTTTGTACAATTATGCCCAATTCAAAGCTGAAAGGATGAATGAATAGTTTACCAGAATGCACAATGAGAGAGTATTCAAATACTCATCTATATTTTACCATATGTTTTTGTATTATCTATCAGACAAATTTCCTTTCACCCTCCAAAAGCTGGATACCAAAGTCCAACCCCAGTCTGTTATATTTTGGATACCACTTTTCCACAATTATTTATCACCATTGACTCTTTTGTCCATCCAGTCATGACCATGCTGACAGGAAGTCTTCCACCCAGGATAAGTCAAGAAATCAAAAGAGTCCTCCAATTGTCTAAGCAAAGTAAGGTGGGAGATTAGTACCCTTACCAAAACCACACTGAGATAAGAATCTACGGTTGCCAGCTCGCCCCATACAAATTGCACAAATACCTCCCTATGAAGTTATTTGATCTAGAGTATTATAGGCAGATAATGAACTTTGATCAAGTCAACTTTGTCCTAGCCAACAAAAGAACTCAGTTCAAAGTCAAAAATTATTTAGGACCTTTCATTTGTAATTCTAGAGAAGCAGGGCAGGAAGTAGATCAAATTCTGCAACAAATGAAATTCCAAAATAGTTTCATATGGAGGTATGACCCCAACAGTTTATTACCAAACTAAGACAAAAGGTCAAATTGGTACCTTACATTCATCACCACATACTAGAAATAGAGAGAAATGCCAATCAGTCTGAGTGGTTGGAAAACACTCTCGTAGACAGGGATAGTACAAACGTAGATGTTGAAAATACCTTGTTTGATCTAGAGAGATAGCTTGATGAAAGCTCATTCCTAAAGATACCAGAGTAAGAAGGAACCATGAGTACCCCTACTATTTTGTAGACTCCTCGGAATGAGGAAAAGAATCCCAAGAGGAACAGAGAGGGAGCCTCCAGTTCAGGTATGGACACTTCAAATGTGCAATATGAAGCAAGCCAAAGTAAAAGGCCATGACTCAATCTTGTTTCAGAATAGGAAGACACAAAAGGCTCAATAGAAATAACTAAGTCTGAGTTAGACATGAGCAAGGGCACAACTCCATCTGGGGAAACACAGGAGCCATCTACTTCACAAAGTCAAATGTTGGAAAGGAAGCTCAGTGTAGAAGTCTCCTCATTTAGTAGACCTACTGATAAGGATAGGGACATTAAGGACATGTTCATAGAAATCAAAATGAGAAATGAGAAAATGAAGGCATAGTCTTATGCACAGTATCTCAAACTTACACCTACCAATCAAACCAGGTTGATGTCAGCTTTTGGCATCAAGGAAGGAAAGATGCAAATTTCCTTCATAAACCTAACTATACAACAACCAAGGATATCAACAAATTTCAAGAAGATCGATTTTGAGGTATTCGCAAGAGATATTCATCCCATTGACCAAATTGCATTTCATAAACAAGCTAGAGAAATGATTTACTCCACCCTTATAGGAAAAGCCATAGCTACCCATCAGTTACAGAATTCATTAAACAACATTTCAACCTAGTATCAGTTGGAAAAGGCCTCCTCATAGGCCAAAGACAAAGACACCAGAATCAAGTCTTTGGAAGACTTAGTGATTGAATTAGGACTTGATCCCTAAGGCATAAAAGCTACTGAACAATTGACCAAGGAAAGGAAAGATGACATTGCAACAATAAAAAAGCAATTGAAGATACCTCAACTACAGCATCCCCAAACACAGGAAGTATTGGAAAACCAAACCAGGCATGAAGAGTTGATGGACTTAGTCCTCAAACAAAATGATCACTTAAGGCAGACAGAGAAGGAATTGGACAACCTAATCCAATTAAAACAGATAGAGATTTCCACTGCCTCAGTGAATGTCATCCCAGTAGTTACCATGGTTGTTCCTTTCACATTGGCAGCCTCATTGGCTCCCACAGCTCCTTTGGCCATAGCACAACCAGTTTCCACAGAGTTTACATTATCAGCAGGTACATCAGGTGAAGAAGTAGCAAAGTTGGTTAAAGCTATGGAAGAAATGTCCATACAAACAACAGAGATGAATAAGCTCAAAGAAAAGGTGACAAGCTTGCAAACTGATTATAAACTTGCCAAAATCATGCACAAAGAAGTAGTACAAAAACCTACTAGGATGGCTGAGAGATTAAAGCCATGTAAAAGGACCTAACACTAAAGGAACCCCTTGTGAAGGCTAAGGAACTACTATGGGATAATATCATTGACTCTGTCAATGATATTTGTTCATCCATTTAGGTGTTTTTTGAACAGATAGATTTAATAAATATGGTTACAGAGGCCATCCAAAGAATAAAATAAGAATTAGGAGAAATGCTAGAAGAAGCTACAAGAACTATCCAGTTCCTTAACAGTAAGAATAAGTATGAGATTCAAGAATTGGAAATAGAGGACAGAACATAGATAATTTTGGAGGTGATAAAGGTTCTCTCCAAGAGAAACTTAATGCTAAACTTGGAGGACAAGTGTCAGAATATGAAGGTAGCCATTGATAGATTTATGGCTAAGTTCCAAATTTTGAGAGAGAAAGGGTTACCCAGTCCCTTAGTGATAAATGACAAGCTCATGACGCATGAGGATTAGAATAGCAAAATCAGAGAGCTAGCAAAAGAATAGGTCAATACATCATCAATCAAGGCAATGCCAATAGGCAGAGTACTCTACCAGACATTTGAAAACTTATTTTACCTCTAGCATGAGGTAAAACACTTGTTTATCAATAAGCCTAATTTTTGCAAATACACCAAGGTAGATGAAATATATAGGAGGATGCTAAAAATCCAATTATCTAATGCTGAAACATGGGAAAAATTGATTGATTTACTATAGAAAAATGCAGTAAAAAGGTTAAGCTATAGTAAAAGTAAAACAACCAGGTAAAAAGATGAAGACAGATCAGTAGGGTCAGAGTGTATCAATGTCAAAGTGTATCAGATGAAAGCCTAAAGTAAATGAAGCTTCTAGCATGAAATATCAAACAACAAAGCAACATAAAAGGCTAAAATAAAACCCTAAAAGCTTGTAGTACCAAAATAAAAGGGACAACATGAAGCAGTTCAATAGCTATCTCTATCTTCTTGCAAGAAGATACTTTTATTTCCTAGATTAAATCTCAAATTAGTTTGAGATATTTTGAAATAAACTTTTGTTTAAATACTTCACAATTCGAAGTATGGAGGGTGGATTCTATTAGACATTTCTATAGACTTTCTGATCAAGAAGACCCAAAAGGTTATTGTATCAATTGATGAGCCAACAAGCTAGATTGATTAATAAAGATCAGACTATTCCAAGGATTCATGTGTTGAGCGAATTTCAGACAAGTATTTTCATGTGTCTTTGTCATTTTCTCAAAGTTATTCATAATCTTATATGTGTTTCAATCTAAATGGTTTAACCAGAATAATATTTCAGAACTTGTTTAAATCACACTCTATTTTAACAGTTATGCATTTGAATGTTTTCTTCTGATATTTAAATTAAAGAATTCTTCATTGCTCTTTGATTTAGATTGTTTTCATAAATAATAAAGGTTAAAGTATTCTAAATTGCCCCTTGATTTCGATTACCCCTTCCTTCCTTATTCATTATCTGGGTCTGAGAACCCTTAACTACTCTCTCACCTCGAGTGAAATGCTTTCACCCCTTTATCTCAAACATTCTGAAATACACTCTGCTATCTTGCCCTTGGAACATCCCCTTTAGTGAGTTTATCCAGCCTTTCTTGTTTATCAGTTGACTCCATAGCCCAATGGTCTAAAACACATCAATTTATCCATCTGTTTAAGAGATCCCACCACCCAATTTCAAACAAATTCAGACACCCCTTGAACAATCATAGCTAGCCTAAAACATATTAACTAAAACAAAGTTAAACTTTAAAGAGAGAGCCCTCTCTGAGCATCAGGAAAGATAGGTCCTGATCTCCAAAAGTGGGTAGTGGTTACCTTTGGTTTTTCCTTCTTATTACTTCAAAGGAATTATCAGAGTGATAATAGATGGTAAACCTAAGATTCCTCCATCATCGCGCTAATCGTCTCATTAAGAAAGTGTCTACCGTTATCTCTCATTAAAAACTTTGGAAAACCAAACCTTGTCAGCATGAACTCAAAGATGAATTTGGTTGCTGTCACACTTGTATATTCCTTCACAGGTTGTGCCTCTGCCCATCTAGTCAAGTACTCAGTCGTGGTGATGATGTACCGCACACTCGTCTTCTTTCCTGGAGGCTGAAATGGTCCTACAAATTCAATTGCCCACTTCTCGAAGGGCTGTAGTGATACCTGTGGATTCAATGGTAGCTCATCCCTGCGCGAGGTTCTTCTTGTCCTTTGGCATGCATCACATGCCCTACAATACACTTTTAAATCCTTATGCAAGGTCGGCCACCATAACCCAACACGTAGAATCTTCTACGCTTTTTCCTTCCCTGCATAATGACCTCCCGTGGCTCTGCCATGAGCCCCATCGAGGATGCTATTTAGTTCAAACTCTAGAGCCGTACTTGTCATTAGGAAGTGTATAATATCTTCAAAGTGGTTTTTTGCGATGCGCAATGCAAAGAGCTACACACCACGTAGTCCTTCCTCCAAATTAGTAGGTTCCTCTCCTATTTCAATGTGTGACAGATGATCTGGTTCAACATTCAAGCATCCCGATTTCACAATAACTTCAAAATCATACTCGTGGAACAACAACAGCCACCTAGATATCTTCCCCCCCCCAACACAAGCTTGCTGACTAAGTATTCTAATGCCAAATGGTTTGTATACATCTTAAAATGTTCACCCAACAAATAATGACTGAAATTCTAGAGCGCGTACACCATAGCTAGTCTTTCATGCTTTGTCGTGGAATATTTTTTCTCAGCTTTGGACAGCTTCCTACTCGCAAATGCTTTAGGGTGATTCACGTCTCCTTCAACGGGATGTGTTAGTACTTCTCCCAGTGCAATAAATGACACATTCACATGCACATGAAATTTCTTCTTCCAATCTGGAAAGACTAGGATCGGCATTGTGACCATTTTCTCCTTTAGCACATCCAAGCTCTACTGGCATTCTTCATTCCAACAAACTATAACATCCTTATTTAATATTTTTTCCATTGGTGCGGTGATCTGAGCATAGCTATTGATGAATTTCCTATAGTATCATGTATGTGCCAACGTTGCGCACAATTGTTTCACAGTCCTTGGCACCTCCAAATTTATTATGACTGCGATCTTCATAGGGTCTACCATCAAGCCTTGTATACATACCACATGACCCAGCAAGATCCAAAAAGGAACACAGAGCAAATATTTCTTTAGATTGATCGTGATCTAGTACCTTCAGCATGTATCTAGCATGAAGCGCAGAATTGCCACATGGCGCTTCACCAGTTCGAACACCGTCCAATTGTCAAAGTATACTTCCAAAAATTTATGAATGAGATCCTTGAACGCCATAATGACTACATGAAAAAAGATCACCGATGTGTTCTTCAGCCCAAAAGGCATCACCGTGTACTGGAAGCAACCCCATTCAGTCATGAAGGTCGTCTTACTTCTATCCTTCGGCATGATCTTAATCAAATGATACCTAGAGAACCCATTAGTGAATGAATATGCTTCATGGCCACCAACATTATCCAGGACCTCATCGGTGAATGAAGTTGGAAAGGGATCATGCATGCAATCATCATTCAACTTCCTTATATCTATGCATATCCTTATTTCTTCCTTTTTCTTCTTTTCCTGAACCACTATTAGGCTTACCGAATCAGATTATTCCACTAGTTCAATAATACTTGCTGCGAGCATCTTGTCTAACTCTAAGTGGACCCTTTATTTATACTTCTGAATGATGTGGTAAGGTCTTTGTTTCACAGGTTTCACATCTGGTTTTAGGGTGGTCTTCATAACGTCTAGGTCCCCTGTTATCCCTTTTAGATCTGAAAACTTCATGGGAAACAGATCTTGATATTTGTGGATTATTTCAGCAACCTTATCTACTATCGCGTCATCCCAGTAGTCCCCAATATTTGCAAACTTCAGCTCTATGTCTATGCCAATGTTCACCTGCTTGGTTTTTAGTGGCTCGATTATTTCTGGATTCTCTAGTTGCAGTCTTTTGACTTCGTGGTGACCTTGAGTCTCTGGGATATTAATCTTCCTCGGGTCTTTGTCTTCTCCTTCCACTGTTACATTGTAGCATTCCAATGCATGGCTTAGCTGGGTAGTCCAATCAGGTTTAATCAAATCTAGGGGATCCTATGGTATCCTGAAAATTCTTGTCTTAACCTCCTATAATGCTTCATCAATAGATTCAAATCCATCCTCAAAACTGAATGTCAAAAAAATCGCTAGTGCAAAATATCCCATTCTTCGGTGCCATGATGGAGTTCCATCTCCAAGTACCAATTCATTGGTATGACATCCAAGGTATGGAAAAATAGATGGACCCATTCTAGTTGACACTTCGCTCCATACACTTAAGTCCACTTGGCCAAATGGTCGTGTAGATCATTTTTGCCATCATATTTTTCCATTAGTCGCACCTTCAGATGACCAAAGCATACCCTCATCATCCTCTTATATTTGTGCCAATCATCAAAACTATCTTTGTTCATACCCCACTATCTTGTTGGCATAGTGCCCACTCCAATGCTTAGAAGCAATGCTTATTTGGTACTTACCTTTCAAATGCATACAAAAAGTGATCAACATCAGTTAACCCATCATACTGAGGCAAAGTTCTTACCTCTGATGATACACAATGCAAAGACTTAGTCATCATATTATAACACAACGTGGATACTTCATGCAGTCGATTATGCCAATGCTCCAGTTTTTCATCTAAATATGATGTATAGGAGCTCTTGTCATCCCATGCAATACATCCATATACTGTTGGATTCACCCAATCTTGATCCAGCGCCATTATTTTGTAAATATGGTCTATATAATCATCACTTTCATAATCATAGACTAGTTCACTATAGAGCGGTCCTTCAGCAGGGTCTAATGGCACCACTACGTGGAGTGATTTCTTCTCAAATATCATCTTTTGCTTCTTTAGATTGATTACCCCATTCATGCTAGTGGCTCAATCGATCCGAAGCAGCACGGGGTAGGGATTGTTTTCATCCACAATCTCTACCAGTTCAAAATCAGCTAGTGCATTTGTGCCCTCGATATCAACTGTTACCCCCTGCAACCTCCCCATTGGGATGATTTTCTATTGTTTTTCCATCCTTAACTGAATCAAAGACCACTGTAGCACCAATCTTGCCATTCACTCCCACGTCTAGTTAGGCAAAAATTTCACGTTGGACCCTAGGTCCAAGATAACTTGGTCCATTTCGTATTGTCCTATCTACGAGGTGAGCCTCATATCACATCTAGTCTTTGCATTATGCTTACCAAGCTTTCTAACTATGCATGGTCTGTTAGTGGCAGTTTCCTTGCTGGCTCACATATTGATCAACTCCTATAGTCCCTTCACAACCTTACTATCACATAGCAGTTTCATGTAGGTCTCCAAGAACATGGTAATCATGGATGGGTCCATTTCTTCAGTTGGCTTCTCTTGACTCCCTAAGGTAGAGGCTTCAACGAAACTCTTCTTTACTTCCATAAATGTTTCCTTTATGTGTTCTAGATCAAACCTTGTCTCCTTTTCTAGTGCTTTGTGGACCCACTCACCTTCTTCATGTTGCTTCCCCTTCTCCTCACTATTTATTGCTTCACTCTGCAACACAATATTTACCTTAGGATCTTCCTCGCAAGGCTCATCCCTCATCATCTGCAAGTTCTGAGTCGGTTGTTGAGGCTGCACCCCCTTCTCATGTATCTTAGCTAACAGTATAGGGCGATCCTTCATTGCATGGTCAATTGAGTACAATGGTGATATGATAGGCACGTTGGGTTAGGGAAGTCTTGCACGTGGTGCCCTGGTCCTCCACAATTGTAACAAGTAACCTACCCTTAACCTCTTCAAGGTCTTCCTCCACTTCGGCCTCGTCCACGCCCTTGATACTCACCTCACACTCCTCCAACACCTTGGTCCAGAGGCCATTTCTACCTGCACCCTGTATGCAGGTGTCCTATCCATCATTAATTTGTAGCTCTGGAAACTGCGCTCATCATGACTGACAGATTGACAGAAGTTGCGGAAGAGATGTTGCAGTGTCTGTATGAATTTCTACAGCAAATGGGAATTGTGTGTCATATGTTTCCTAGCTACCTAACAGATAGCACACCATAGTGCGAGACCTATACTTAGCCCTGCTGCAACTTCTAGCCTTAGAGTCATTGGTCCCCCTGATGCACTATAATTTGCGAAAATAGGACAGTGATCTTTTTCATGCCCCTGGATTTTGCACTTTAGGCACCATACTTCTTCGTGCATCTCTAGCCGAGTTGTTCTGTCTTTTTTCAGACATTGCATTTCAAGGAAAAGGTTCTAAAACTATGCATGAATCTACTAAACCCCTAGATTAGCATCTTGCATTGGTGTCTCATGTAATATCATCATGATTTCCAGAGATTTTGTTGGGATCCCAATATTCTGTTGTGATAGTGCAAGCCTTAGATGAGGTAGTAGCGAGGCCACAAACCATTTGTGCTGCTATCCATCTGTCATATTCATGTTGGATTCATGGATCGTACACTTTAGTCTTTGATCCAAATCCCAGGGCGTCTCTCCAGGCTTGTTACACTGAATTTTGTCACCTTGACTATCTGCAGTTATATGGCCCCATCAATAGCCATATTTTCCTCTTTGTCAAAGCCCCATACCTCTGCTCTTCATGTCAAAACTTCAAAAGAGAGAAAGTCACTTGAAAACATGTTTATCTCTGGGTACGCAGGTTCTCTCTACCTTGCCCGCGTGTACGCACCCCAAATACACTGTACCTGCGTATTTATACGCTCTGTATGCTAAAGCTTGGGTGCGTACCCCTGTAAAGGTCAAAAGGCGCAAGTTTCATCTTTAGAAAGTTACTTGTGGTCACTTCTAGAGCCTTCTAGAAGAGTTTTTGACGTGTATTGAGCGCCTCCAGATGGTTCATGCACCCCTATGATAGAGGAGCTTATCCCATCAAGAGAGGAGCTACCCCACCCAAAAGAGGGAGTATCCCATTGATGTTGGAACTGAATAACCTCCTCTAGAATACTATAAATACAGGCATTGGGCCAGAGGAGGGGAGGTTGAAAGCTGAA
>APFE031049843.1:0-12375 GCA_000404065.3 Pinus taeda
GGTTCCAAAGCGTTGTTAGGTTCATTAAGATTTATTTTAGAGTTGATCTTGTTTAAAAGTTTGCCTTTCAATGGTTCACCGTGTGATGTTGATTTGAAATTCCTAAAAATGCAATCTACAATGATAAACAATCGTTGTTTATTTTGATCAATGAAAATCCTAGCTACTAGGGAAAGAAAATTACGATTCTTTCAAACAAAGAGCAAAGAGCACACACTAAATGCACTTTCCTAAATCATTTTTCACCCACAAGCTAAATGCAAATGCAAATGAATGTATTTGTTTTTCATTCTCCTTAATGTGAAAAATGCCAAAAAATAAAACTAAGTATAGCAAAGATTTGAAATATTTCATTCAAAGTGACAATTCGTCTTTTTCAAAATAGAAAGGAAGACTAAACGACACTTTTCAATTTCGTATAGAAAATGCTTTCAACACTTCGAATAAAAAATCAAATCAAATACATGACAAAAAGTTCAATCGACTATTTAGAGAAGGAAGACTCCATGACATTTCTCTTTTTGACACAAAACGATAGTTATGACACTTTTTGTACCAAAACGACAGATCAATTTAAGAAACTTTTCGACAAAGGATTGTAAATGATGGAAAAATACATAAAAACATTTACTTATCCTAATCAATGGAGGCTGATCTATGTAATGCAAGCAGGCTTCAGTAATGAGGCATTGTTCATAAGCAACAAATCAATTAAACAGAACTGAAAACAAGGACAAAACCCCAAATTTCAAGAAGGGAAATAGGCTTAGTCAGTCATTACACCTGGGCTTCATAGAAACAAGGATGAATCACACTTTTCAGGCTTGGGAGGTGTGATGCATACTAGTTGATAGTGACAGACAGTGCGATGGGCTAGGGAGCGCAATTGAGGTGGGTTTTGGCTCAAATTTGCAGCCGATTTCAGTGATTTAAGCTGAGCTATGATGGACAATAAAGAGAAAAGTATAGAGGAATTATACTGGGAGGTTACTGAGCTACCAAAAGGGCATCTAGAATTCTTGTAAGTCAAATGTTCAATTTATAAACTAAACCGGAGATTGACTGAAGCAACATTCATCTACTATGCAATTGCAGAGCAAGAGCAGTTCGAAGGCTATCTAGCTAACTTCAGGCTCTGTCTATAGTTTATAAAGAAAACAACAATAACAAACAAACATCTATTCGATCCCCAGTGGAGTTGCCATTTTGTTTCCGGGAAAACTAGTGTCTTTTCGATCAATTAGCCCTTTAGGATTGGCAACTATGCTAGAAACAAACAGTCAAAGCAATTTGGGATTTCTTCTATGTATGATAGATAAGAGAGAAGCAAAGGAACCAACCTAGATCTTCTGCCTAGCTCCTTGCTTGATTTATCTCTCCCTTGACTGAGCTTGCAACTCCTCTCCTACTTATCTCGCTTAGAGAATACCTATAAAGACACAGTAACAAAACACCGTCAAAGCATCTTGATCTATTATATCATAGACATTGCAGAATCAGAAATACAATGAACATACAATGGCATTCACAAATAATAATATTCACAATTGCACAGTTGTATGGAAGAAAACTCAAAGAAATTTAATAAATAAAAGGGAGAATTACAACCCAGCTATCTAATCCAACATCATCCTCCCAGCATCAAAGCCCTCTTCACCTCATGAAAGCCAAGATCACACCAACCTTGCAAATTACAAAATTCCAACCTCTAGATCTCTCAGATGAGGGATCCATTTATAGATGTGTGGAAGGGTGTGAGTCATCTCTGAGGTTTTGATTAGTGTCATTCCACTTGTTGTTTTTGGTTCCACTTGGAGATTTCTTAGATCTCTTACTCATCCCTGGGTGAATTTAGAGAGGCAGGTGCCATAGAAGAAGTTTCTAGAAGATTCCATGAGCATCCACTTAGCAAACTATCTCAGAAATTTGTCCATCCTCGCTCATTGCACCCTACAGAAGGCCTCATTAGTATGCATCACACCTGGCTAATGTAGGAGTCAGTATGCATCACACCCTGATAGTGGGGCAATCAGTATGGTCTTGTTTTGGCTAGTTCTGGATGGTTTTTCAGGTGGAAATTTTGGGGAATGATGTAATCAGTTGACCATGATCCTTTAGGGTATGAAACAACACTTATAGGGGTTAAAGAGCCCTTAGTTTATCAACATATAAGATTGGGGTTGTAGTGCCCAAATATGTCTATAACAAGTCTCTAGCTTGGTCACCCAAAACAAGTATCCCAGAACAACCCTTTCTTCGATGACCCTAGAAGAATCCTTCCTTCACAATTCCCAGAAGTAACTCTCCTTCATTGTCCTAAGAGAAATTCTTCTTCGCTATACCCAGAATAAAGTCTCCTTCACTATACCTAGAAGAATATTTTCTTCATTATGCCCAAAAGAATCTCTTCTTCTCTATGCCCAGAAGAATCCTTGTCCACTTGCCGAGAAGAAACTCTCCTTATCACTTCTTCACACTTCTCTTTGTAGCCTTCTTCTTCACACTTCTTCACCGATGCTTAACAAGTTTCTTGCCTCCAAGTGAGGCCAAGTGTGGCTATATATACACTTTTCTTCATGTCCTTTAGGTCGACATGATCACAAGCGGTTAGGCTAGCTTCTTCTAGAAAGTTTTTCCATCGTTGTAGGTCGACTTGAAGATGATAAGTGACAAGGGCTTGGAGGATACATTACATAGACAAGTTTGACCTTTTATAAAGTGTAACATGACCTCATTATATGATAACGACTCTAAAATTTTATGACTAGATGAAAAATAATTCCTAAAGACTCTCAATGGGAGCCTTGACTCAAAAAAAAAAACCCTTACTCATGAAACCCATGAAGCAAGTAATACAAAAAAATTATTTTTCTCTTTTACATCTCATTACATAAAATCATAATTACATGTCATTATGAATACCAAACCTAGTTACACTTTTCAACAACACCCTCCTAGAAGTAACTCTCTGTGAGAGTCAAAATATTAGTCTGGAACATTGTGGACCATAAGGTAAAAGTTATCTGGAAGGATGAGTGGAACTATAGTCAAGGATCAACTTTACAAATATAGAAGATAACTAATAAAGCTAGATTGTCAATGACTTGGAAGAAGGCAAAGGAATTGGTTAGAGAAAAATAAATAACACCCATAGAATTGTAGAAGGATAATGTACACAAGAATCCATCACCATATAAATTTATAAGTGCAATATAACATTTAAATAGTTATTTCAATAAAATCCCTATATGAAAAGTTTAATAATGTTTGAGACCGTTAGATCAACTGTAATTAATCTGAATTCTTTTTTTATAAGCTACGGATCTTATTCCCTTGTCATGAAAATTTTTAGAAGAATGGTGAAAACATAATTAGTCCTAGATTAATCCTGTTGCTTTACATACATAGAATAATCTACTGGAAAGAGAAATGAGAAGCAAATATAAAAGGGAAAGTCAAGCTAGTTGATTCACAAAAATATTTGAAGGCAAAATTTTCCTTAAACAAAAACTCAACAGAGAATTTTGTTTGCAACAGTAGCTCAGGAACCAAAATATCAAAACCTCTTCACCTCTCTGTTGTAATGTGCTTAGAATATTCTTTACAATATTCTCTTTATCTATGTAAATAATTTACAATTAGGTTTCTCCATTTTTTTTCAACTGATAAAGAGGTCCCACCTCAGATATTCCAGAGTTACCTTTTTTATAAATTATTTTAAAATAATTTCGTTAGAGGCTTGATATTAGTCAAATTTTTTTTCAACATGATATAAATAATTTTGGCCTTGGAGACCACTCCCACTGTGTTCTTCATTCTTTTAACTTTTCGGCTAATCTCTCTCGTTTGTTGAAAGTGGACACCCAGAACTCATGTTATGACCTTCGAATGTTCATGACTCAACCACCATTGATTGAAATGAAATGACTTAGTAGTCATTGATATATTCCATATAAATATTTGATTTTTGATTCACAACTCTACCCTATTTATCCCACATACATTATGCGAGAGTATCAACAATGATTTATAAATAAATGACTCATCATATTGTTTGTGTGTGAGGCTCGAAGATCCAAGGGAATTTGTGTAGCTCATGCATGTTGGAGTTGTTGGTTTCCTTCTCATTTCCCAATCATCATGTTGAGTAATTTCCCAGTCATATGTGTCCAATCGCTGCCTTCCAAGTGTCACCCCATGATAGGTCTAGTTGGATGCTATGTGTCATAAGGAGATATTACAAAGGTACATAGGATAGGAATGATATGAGAAATATTAACAATGTGAAGGTGTGGTGTAGGAAACTAGAAAATAAGTTGTGTGCAAAGTAAAAATAAATAAGCATAAAATTCACTGTATAATAAAACAAATGTGTGGAGAAAAGAAATCAAGGTAAAATAACTAAGTAATAAAACATGGAATTTGAGAGGTGCGTGGAGGAAAAAGTTAATGCGGAATTTAGGGTTTTTCAAAGTGTCACATACCCCCACTGACTTTATCCTAACCACACTTGAAAAAACTTGATTTTCATCTCTCGTACATTTTTCCATACACTTTACCTTAAAACTTTCCTCAAATACTTTGTATATAACCAATTGAGTAGCCTTTTTCTTGTAGACATTTTTTCAAACATTTTATATAATATCAAAGAATAATATTCCTCTGATTCCACTTGTAACATACTAACTGAAATATACCACTCAATCATGTAACTTTTGATTTTTGTCTTTGAGGTATTTCATCAAATAGTTTTTATGAAAATTGTAATAAAACGCATTTAACAGATTTATTCAAATGCTTTGTATACAAATATGCATAGATAAACTACATTAGTATTATCATAGAACAATGCTAACATGCAACAATATTATCACCATCCAAAATGAACATTTTCATTGGGGCATTTAATCAAACAATTTGTATGCAATGAATCATGAAACCATTTAGGTATTTATTCAAACACATTGCTTGAAAACCAATATAAAAAATTCCTCAGGGAATATATCTTAAATTATGGTATTCCATGTTTCCAAAACTAAATTGTATTATTAATGGGAGATTATCTAGGTGGATATTGGTGGCCACCCGCCTATTCCACCTATACCTCCATTTGGTCTCACCAGCTTCCTTGATTATAGAATAATTGATTATTTTTAGCATTTTTTTCGGGTCTTGAACTTCCAAAGTTGTTTTGACCCCCTAAAAAACATTTACAATCTGGCCGCAAATCTTGCAATACTCAAATATGTCTTACTAAAGAGGTATCATACGTGTCAAACAAAGATCATATGACCAAGTTACAACCCCGGGAAGTTTGCTGCCCAACTAACCCCAACGAGGCCCACAAAATCTTTTCATTCCATCTCCTAGGGTTAGGTTTTTGGTTGTTTAGTGTTTTCTCTTATTGTTCAATAATAAAAAGGCCCTTAAGCCTCATTGTAATACAATTTAGAGGCATGTAGCTGCCACATCTCTTTTAAGAGATAAGGTACCATCACCTGAGCTAGTTTATTTCCATTTTGCTTGTAAGCATCGTTCAATTCTTTGATATTAATGAAATGAATATTTATTTATGTTACATCTATATGTTTATGCTTATATATATATTCTTTTTCATTCCTACATAAGTCTGGATCAATGGTATCAGAGCAGGTTATGGTTCCATAGGAATGAGGGTTTGAAGCACAATGATTGATGAAACACAGATCATCAATATTAGACAAACTTCATGCACGTGCCATAACCTCCACAACACATTTAATAAGGTGTAAAATAGCTCATTTAAAATTATTTTTTGTTAGCTTAAGTGGGTTTTTTTACGGAATTTGATTTCATTTCTCGGTTTAAGAGATATGAGAAATCGAAGTTACATATGTCTAATTCGTTGTGTGATCGTGCATACCATGAGTTTTAGGAATCATTTTCTCACTCCACAGGTCATCAAAGTTCAATAGTATGATATCAACAAATTTGTAGCAAGGGGTGTATTGCTAGAAAAATAATAATGTGAAAGAAGCCTTTACAATATCTTATTGGATAGGAGAATCTACCAGACAAGCCACCATACTTTTACCAAGCTGACTGACAACATCACAGTTATGGGTCACCCACAAAACCAAGGTTATGTTTCAACCACACAAAACCCTTGCCATCGAAGTCCATTTTCTAGGTCGCATATTGTTAGTATCACAATTGGTCGCAAGCATTACAAGGTATCTCTATTCTCAGATCTTTGTTTTTCATGGTTATGGGTCATCTACAAACCGATGCTTCATCAAAGTCCATTTGCTAGGCCACACACTATTAGGATCACAATTGGTCACAGGCAATACATGGTATCTCTATCCTCAGATCTTTGTTCATCTTGATTATGGGTTAACCACATAAAATCCTTTTCTTCAGTGATTTGTCATATTCAATGAAGGCTTCTCAGGAGGGAAATACACAGAAGGAGGGAGGAATGATCTTAATGGAATGTGGTGTCCCCCCATTGTATTCATCCACCCATGTTATTTATCCACACACAAAATTTACCCATGCTATTGCAAGTGACATCCACCCATGGTATTCATCCACCCATGGGATTTATCCACCCATGGGATTTATCCACCCATGAGATTTATCCACCCATGGAATTTACCCATGGTATTGTAAGTGACATCCACCCATGGTATTCGTTCACCCATGGTATTTTAAGTGTCATCCGCTCATGGTATTAATCCACCCATGGTATTCATTTACCCATGGTATTGACCCACCCATGGAATTCACCTGTGGTATTGTAACTAAAAGAGGATACAAGTAACAAGTCACATTTTGTAAAATGAGAGATTTTCCACCACAATGTATCTTTCTATGTTTTAATAAAAAAAAGTTTCTTTGTGGTTTTGTTTACTATGTGATCCCCTCACTAAGGTCCAAGTTCCATCCTCTAGAACCTCCCAGATGAAAAGTTATAGTAAAAATTCCAACATGACCTAATTGATGCATGACTTTAGGAGAATCCAGGAAGCTCAACTTCCTCTAGTGATATCTCCTAAAATATTTCAACGTTTGACTATATGATCAATGATATTTCCCCTCACTATGGTCCAAGTTTAAACTCCTGGAAACTCCTTAAAGAAAAGTTATATTAAGAATTCTAGCTTGACTTATTTCATGCATGGTTTTAGGAGCATTTAGGAAGCTCAAATTCCTCTAATCATATCTCCTAAAATATCACAACAAAAGATATGAAAGTTGGACTATATGATCAGTGGGACCTTCTCTCTCGAAGTGATCTAACTTTAAGCTTCTAGAACCTCCCATAAGAACAATTATAGCAGAAATTCCAGCATTACCTATTTAAATATGCATTTAAGAAGCCCAACTTCCTTTGACCATATTTTATAAAATTTTGTGACCCAAGATATGAAATTTGAACCAAAGGAACAATTGGATCTCCCCTCACTATGGTCCAAGCTTCAAATTTAGAAACCTATTAGAATAAAAGTTATATTATAAATTCCAACATAACTTGTTTAAAGAATAATTTAGGAATCCTATATTCCTCAACCAATGTTGTTACAAATTTAATACATGTAAAACACTACATCTAAATAGTATAATAGCTACAACCATGATAAATTTTCTCAAGGGTAAATACATGTACATATAAATTGGATGAAAAAAGGAATTAAATAATCATGCATGTAATTAAACCATCTATGCCAAAAATATCATTAACACATAAATAAATATTGATCTATTACAATGAGAATAATACTGGAAACTGAAGTAGGATGAGCCACATTCCACCCCCACCATAGGTTTAGTTGTGCTGCAATTTTTCTCACAACTGGCCACCCTCATGCGAGATATTTATATGCTAAAGATAAATTAACTTGGGGGTATTTCACACACTCATATTCGTACTGATTTTAGCACCAGAAGTGAAGGGAATTCTCCTTCATACCTAATGGAAAACTCAATGATCAACCTTTCCATCTTTGACCAAGCTTGCATTCACAATAATGCCATGAATATTTGCACAACATAAGGGAATCCTTCTCTAATATATGCAATCCCTTGGCCATCCCCTCTTTAATGCTCTGTGTCCCACACACAACCAGGACCATTCCTAGTCCTCATAGCCATCTAGTCCAAAGAAAAAAGTGCTAAAACGTATTCATTTCTTGTCACATAAGCTATCACTCACAACTCTTAAATATTTATAAGGTATAAACCTCTTTGAGTTCTATCACCAATCGTTTTTAAAAATTGAGTTTTATAAGTGAGAGAGTAATAGAATAGAGAAAGTATATAAGCTTAAGAACCAAGAAGAAGAACCCCTTGATTATTCCTCCCTCTTATTTTTAAAATCACACATTGACCCCTCATCTTCCAAATCTTTCTGCTTCTTGGAAATACTAACCATCACATCAAAGGGAAATATTCAGCCAAGATATATTTTTCCTCTGAAGTCAAGTTTTACCCCTCCCTAAGGCATCATAAAATGTTGTTTGTCCCCTTTGTTTAGATATAGTAGTTTTCTTAATAAAAATAAACATTACATCATATAATAGAGTTTGACATCATAGAATAAATATTGGCACTCCAACATTATATTTTCTTAATTACGTTACAAAATTTGGGGTAATGAAAGGGGTGTCACAATCCCCTCCCCCTTTAAGGAAAATTGTCCTCAATGTTCTACTATTTGTAGAACCATTCTTTGTAGAAAAATGGATATGCTACTTTCATACCAACAACATTTTGCATGTCCTTAGTTTCCACTTCGAGTGATTTCATTCAATTTTCACTCTCTAATTATGTCTAGACCTTTTGGCATTCTAACACATTTCTGCATGGTTGTCCATTGCTTCACAATGATTCCACAGGGAAAATTTTCAACTCATTGTTTTCTTGGACACATCCAATGGGTTCATGATCCCAATGAGTATGTACATATATATTTGAAAACTAATTCATTCAATTCTTAGCTTCCTTGTAGTCACACACCTTCCAAGTTCAATAATTCACTTTTTTGCCTCCTTAGTCCCTTAGGCGATCCATTCCTTGGCAAGGATTCCTGACATAGGAAGAATCTAGAGACTTATAAAGTCTTACAATCAAGGCATCCCAATGGCTTGCTCTAAGTAACACAATTCTTTTGTCATAACATAACCCATGGTAATAAATGTATGCCACAGGGTTCTATTGTCACCACAATGGCCTTGTCCCTAGGATTTTCAACTTCACAACCATCATCCATTCTTCCTAGATAGATCATCATCTCACTGTATCACTAGCATACATTTTCCATGATATTAATTATAATAATTTAAATCATATATTTTTCTTTTTCCTTTTATTTTGCAAACTTCCTTCATATAGGAATCAAATTTCATAAATATAAATTATTCTCATGATGTTTGACTCTTGCATATGGTAGTATTGAGCCTTCATTATGATAACCAAGGGAATTTCAATTGCAATCAGTACTTCCAATCAACCAAGCAGTGATAAGTGTTCATACATAAGATATTTTCACTGAAAGATTACAACATCCCCTAAACTATTCTCAGAATTATCATATACATAATAATTCAATCACTTTCAATTGATTTAAAAATAAATTGAAATGAAGCTATAATTGCATTATTTATTTGCATCACAACCACTCCAAGCATTCCATAATGTATTCAAACATTCATTCCAATAACCAAAGGGTCCAGGTAGAAAGATACACATCTCTAAATTCATGAGTAATTAGCTTATATTTTTATTTGCAAGGTGAGGGATTCATGCCACTTATTCCATTACTCAACAATTCTTCAAAATTAGAAGCTATTTCTTTTCATGACTTTCAATTGTGCAATTGATTGTTTCATACAAGCATGCATGCACTCTGTTAGCGCTTGGAATTCACCTAGGCTGAGATAGACAAACTCTCAAGGCTACATCAAACCATTTCACCTCGTAGCTAGCCCTACGAGGTATGAGAAGGCTCTCTCGGGTCAGATTCGATAGATCTTTCAATATGATAAGCTGACCAATTAGGAATAAAGATTTTAGGCTAGTAAATTGATCTGAAAGTTTTGATTTTGGGTTTTTAATAAAATAATGGGGGTTTTTCTGGGCTGAATGGGCAAGATCACAGTTTGAAACAGAAAAATATAATGAACAACACAGATTATTAACGGAGGCAAGGTAGGCATGAAATTTAGCATCAAATCTGGATTTCAATGGATGGAAAGTCTGGTGAGGAGCTAAGGAGGGCAGACAATAACTCTGAATCCTCCTTAAACAGAAGAAAACATTGAATGTGAGCAAATTTATAGGAGGAGCATATAATACTATGAATTCCTACCTAATCACTTCATTTGCTCAATTAGATATGATAATGAGGTAAATGAAACATAACAGTTTACATATAAGACAAAGGGAAAACCTATGCTAAATTAACATACCACATGAATCTCAGCAAACAGAGCTGTGAAATTCCATTAAATTTTCTGCCAAAAACTGTACAAGAAAGCTCTGCTACGCTCCAGCAGCTCTCAGCACTCAGAAAATCTCCCCTCTCTCTTTTTACAAATGACATTTTTAATACAATAAAAATAAAAATGCTGCCCAAAATAGGGGCGCTGTTTTAACTAACCTCACAAAAATATGAAACAAAATACAGCTGCGCTATTTCCACTAAAATTATTAAAGTTAGAAAGGAGAGTTACATCATCCTAAAATAATGCAGCGTCCCTCTTCCTCTAAATCTGCTCTAAATCTGCTGATGATTGGCCAAAATTACGAGGCATAACTGGTGCTCAGATCCCATAGAATAAAGTCTAGAAATAGGCATCGAATCCTATTATGTTGTTCTGGCACCGTTTGAATGGCGGTCACAAAGCGTTCATTCCCTGAATTACATAAATAGAACATGTAATACTTTTCCCTCGAAAATCTCTAACCAAAAAGCCTAACAATTGGAGCGCAGACTCTTATGCATCTGGTAACAGGTGTCTTCAGGTGACTTTGAAGTGAAAAGCAGGTGTCAAAAACGTGCGCCATATTTTTCCTTAGTTGAAACGAACACCTTAAATATTGCAACAACTGCCACGTGATGCCTGAATTTCGTGTAAGCACCTTAATCACCAAAGAGATGGCATTTTCTGATCAAATCAAGCACAGAAATTTGCGCAATCAAGGTCCAATCTAAATTCAACAGGAAATACACACAAAAGAATGTTGTATCTGGCATGTGTTTTGTGTCATTGCTTGGGTTTTCAAACTGGAAATTAAAAGAAAATCCTGAGTGCAAAACTATCTCATCGCTGGATCTCTGTATCTGAAAAATATATTTTCTATTCCTTCCATAACTTCTGGATATAAAGTTCTGGTTGTTGTGAAAGCAGAAATATTTTCCTTAAGCTGTTCCATGGATGTTGCACCAATAGTTGTGCTTATCCCCCAGTCGAGTCGCCACGATCACGTGTGAAACCAGGTGCAATTTGAACTGGGGTACCGTTGAATTCCAACAATTGTTCTTGAATGTCCATTATGTTGAAAATACAAAGGCGACTGTTGGCTGGTGATAACGCATTCTTTAAACTGCTCAAGAGATGCTTTGGAATGCACATTTTTTGCCCCCACAAAATAGTTCTAGACCCAATCAAAAAGCACCCGATGATTGTTACTTTTTCCTGCATTAAATTCTTTACCAAAACAGCTAGTACTGCTATAGGCTGCATCAAATTTCACAAACTCTAAGGAAGGATATTTTCCAGTAATCAGAACAAATATGAAAGTTCTCTCTTTGAGTACTTTCAAATATGAAGCCTCTAATTGGAAATACTTCACAGCCATCACATTGAACCTCAAAATGAAGAAACTTATCTAGCGGTCCATTAGTTTTAATTGCTGGTGTGCCTCTAGCTCTTCCTTGAACTATCTGACTCTGTCCATCAAACTGAAAAACATGTCTAAATATCCCGCAATAGGATCACGGAAGCCAGGCTCTGTTGGCTGCCCCAGCTCTGCAATGCATACTTCCAGCTGCACATTGTCAATGTAAACATCTATAGGCAAGTCTATGACCTCTTGTTGCGATGGAGGAAGGATTTCCAAAAACTTTTTAGGGTCTTGGAAATTGTATGACTGAATCTGCTCATCGAGATACTGAATCTCATTTTCAACTCTTTCAACAACTAACTCACCAAATCTAGTTTTGCCTTCAAGATGAAACTCCGGAGATTTCAAACATTGAAGGAAAATACTGAAAAATTCTTCATTAATTTCAATATCTACTAACCACTTTCTAAGTAGAGACATTAAACCTTCTTCAATCTTGTAAAAGTTGCTTTTAATTTGGCAACTAACTAGAAGAGATACTTGATC
>APFE031049849.1:0-14863 GCA_000404065.3 Pinus taeda
TTTTAATAAATAAAAAAAAGAAAAATCTACAAGGTTCTCATTGGGGTCACAGGTGGAGTGGTTTGATAGAAGTTTTTGAGCAAAGCAAATTGAGAGAGGATGGATCAGAATCACAACAGCAATAAACAAAAAAAAGATTAATGAAGTCAAATTATTGTATGTAAATGGGCATACTACTATAAGACCTGGTAAGGAATGTGTAGGCCTCGGTGATCACTGGTAAAATTTGGGTTAGACCTAGGTGATAGGGGGGATGTCGGGTTAACAATACCCCGGGTAAAAGCTTTAGGGGGGTAAGAGCTAGAGTGAAAGAAGGGAAAGGGAAAGTTTTCCTGTGAGAAGGAAGAAGGGAAAGGAGGTACAATTGATAAAGGAGAGTTATGATCTTACTGTCATATAAATTGCGGCAATGGAAGGTGAGAAGATTTGCAACAAACTAAAGCAAGGTGTGCTCAATTGGTTCCACAGAAGAGAACCAGAAGGATGCCAAAACACTGAGTGAGGAGGGCTTCGTGAGGTATCATGTAGCAGAGGAAGACTGTTACTATAGAGGTTGGTTGCGGCTCAGAAAAGATCATGAAAGGAGTTCCATAGAGAAGTGGGTATAATTGTTATGGATAAGGAGAAGCATATGACTAGGAGGTCATAAATGTTTGCACCTTGGGAGTCTGATGCATAAGCATCTGACTACCCCTTAATTAAAGGAGGAATCTAAAGAGGAGAAAAGGAGATGTGGACCGTCAGAGCAAAACAAGGATAATTTTCTTTGAAACAGAGAAAATGATGGAGTGGATAAAGTCTCTCGAAGATTTAATTCAATTTAATTTGCCATGTATGCACATATGCGTATGGGGAGAATTAAGGGTAGTTGAGTAATTGTATGGAGAAATAATGCATCTTAAATGATCCATGACCATTGTAATCTCTTATAAAAAGAGAAGCCTGTGTGTGTGATAGATATAGAGAGTAATATAGAGCAATAGATAGAAATTGTGTAACCAGTGCGTGTATAAGATGTAATCAAGAGGAGAATTTCTTCTGAGGCTGAAATGCCTTAGCTTGTAACTAAATTCTATGTATAATATAATACATGTTTGTTTGTGGGTTTCCACGTGCCTCTATATTTAAGGTATGTTGTATATATCCGTGAATGGTTTAAATCTGTTTACAAGTGTGTTGATTGACCATAGACCACTAAAAGGATCCATGTCAATCCAAATTATCGTAGTTAATTATTGCCTAAGTGTTGTGCGCATTGTAATAGAGAATGGCAGAGACTGTGGCAGAACTGTGTTTAACATAGAAATCCATCAAAAGATAAGCAAGATTAAGTTAAGGAGAAAGTGGTGAGAATGCACAATGACCGTTGGATCTTAGAGATCAATGGTTCAGATTATGTCGTTGAGGAGTAGAGCGAAACATCACATTGGTGAAACCTTTGGGGTGTTGTTAGACCCTGACCATTGAGAAGAGCGATTTGTGATAATGCAATGGATCATGGACCATTAGATCAAGATTCCAGATCGACGATCCAAATCTAATCTCTAACCGCATATCGGAGTAGTCAAGGGACAGTGCGATAGCGTCGATGTGGTGGGACGCTGATACGTTGGTAGCGATAAGTTGGCAATCAGAGCAGGGAAAAGGGTGGAGCAAAGAGCAGACCCGATGGATATAGATCTGGGTGAATTGTCTTTGATGTATGAAAAAAGGGTTCAGAGTGGGTTTCTCATGGTTTTCCCATGTATTTCCCGTGTTCCGATAGTTGTATGGTCACAGGTTTTTAAGGCTTGAATGAAGAATTTAAAGCTTCTGATAGTGTAATGGCTCCAATAAAGTGTAAGTCCATAGTTTCAAGGCTTAAAGCCTCAATGAACACTTCTGATAGCCTTTGTGAGCCATAACCCAGAGGCCTTAGGATCGAACATTATAAAGGAAGGGGATTTTTGCATAAACCCCAAGATCCCTTTTCATCAGAATTGTCCCTAGCGCTGATCAAAGTGATTGAGTCTTGTTCGCGTCGCGAGCCTTGTTCCAGTCACACTCATCCTCTTTTAAAAATATTTTTGAATAAGGAGTCAAAGCTTATAGCTCTAGAAGCTTCGTAACAAAAGTCTGGTAAATGGTTAAGCCAGATAGAGTCAAGGATGTTAGTTTTGGCTCCTTTCCCCTATAAGGATGGAACTACTTCAAGAGATAAGACCTTCTCGCAAGAGAAGAGGATCCATCTCCCATCCATTAATGCCATATAAACCTCCATTTTTCCCAAGCACAAGCTAGTGTTAATGTTTGTGTGCTAGTGTTAATTAAATTTGGAGCAAACAACAAGTTATTCATAATTTTAGCTCTCTATTTATGTGAGAGAGAAGTGTGAATTTGGTTTAGTGTGAAGCATAAAGGGAAAAGCCTTAAGACTATCATTGTTGAGGCCATTATGGAATGCTAACAGAAGTGTGTGGGAACCTATTTTTGTCGAAGGAGAACAACAATGTGAAGACAATGGTTGTAATCTCTTCTTGATTTAATATATATGCAGCTATTGTTGATTTCCTACATAATGTGTCATCTCACATGTTTATGGCTTAATGTTTCTTGACTTGTTAAGTAGGTCGAATTACAATTTGTCTATTATCACGGTTGTTGTTTGTTGTTTTTTACTTGTTTCAAGTGTTCGAAGAAGGAAATGGGAGATATATGGAATGAGCAAGAAAGGTCATCACCAAATGGGATAAGCATACTAAGAGGTAGGCCCTATTAATTGGTTCCAACCTAAGGAAATCTTCCACAAAATATATTGGTTTTGGCTAGACCCATTAATAGGCTAAAGGAATTGTTTGTGTCCACACTCATAATTTTACTTCACCACAATGTCCAACGAGGAACAAAGTCAATGAAAGAGAATAATCAAGGAGAGAATGTCATAAGTGGATGGGTTGTCTCAAAGCTTTTAAGACAACAATAAATTTTAAACCTTATATAAGTCAAGAATTTACATTGTACGGGCCATCCTTGATGGCTAGATTGAGAGCAAGGTTTATTCCTGAAATGGCCTAATTTTTTGCACTAAATGAATGTTGAAACCCTTACAAAGGTACATCCATGTGTGGTATGCTTCAAGTATAAGGGTCAGAAACATTAGGAGTTGTTGACAAAAGCTTCAGAGAGAAAAATGAGGTTGAGACATTGTTTCGATTGAAGGAAGAACAATGAGAATTAGGATTGTGTGGTAGGATTCCTAAGATGAGGGATAGTAGGAAAAATCAAGCAAATATTGATGGTATTTGGAGGTTTGTTCATAGATCACGAGTAATATTATTTTTGTGTGCCTTAGATGTATAATTTGAGGATAAAATTACAAGTCACAATGGTAGTGTATTTGGTAGCCCTAGATAGGTCAAGGTGTTGATTGTATGTAGGTTGTATTGGAAGCCCTAAAGAGAATACTTTTATAGTGATGTAAAAGGATTATTAGAGGGAATTTTTAGAGGCCCTAGCATCAACCTTATAAAGTGGTGAGAAGGATGACAAGTGGGTATATCTGGAAGACTCGGCATTGTTCACAAATGAAGTTATGAATAGTGACTTTGTATGCAATATCCAACAACTTGAACACCTAAAGTATAATTTCCATGAAATAATCCATGACCGATTAGGAGGTATATTATTGGAGCCCTTTTCTAGAAGTTGTAGATGGCTAGAATTAAGTGAAAAGTGGGAAATTCTAGAGGACCTAATGAGTAGTCATCCTAATGGAGGATGAGGGATGTTAGTGTGTATATTGATGAGCCAAATTTTAGTGACAAAAAAGGAGTTGTGGTCAATGATAGTGGAAGTTTATTAGATGAATATTCAGTTGTAGTGACCAATAGATGGAAAGGCAAGAGGATCCACCAAATGTGTTCAAGGTACATGGACTCAAAGGGTTATGTGTGGCCACCATCAGCAAGTAGGTCAAGTGTTATCTTGTTTAGGGTATATTGGTAGTCAAATTGATTAACACTAAGCCATATTTGTGTCCTTGTACTAGGGATACATGTAAAGGCCATGATCCCTAGTTTAGGAGCCGTAAGACTGTTGTATTCTAGATTTTAATATAATAAGTAGTGGGTTTAAAAGGTCAAAAATTATCATGTACACTAGTAGATTCACTTATGGTTGTTATTCTGTTGTGGAAAGTAGTATTGTTTTGGAATTTGAGTGTGTTTGTTTCATATATTTTAAGACCCAAACCATATCCTTGAGTGCCCTGGAAATTCAACATGGTATTAGATCCAAGTTTGAAGTGCTAGTGGATCAAAGTGTACAAAATGGAAGTAGTATGATTAAGTGGAGATCATGTAGACTGAGAGTAATTCTAGCTAAAAAGGGGGCAGCCCCATGGAAGTTCAAGATATTCAGGTTCTAATGAGGCAAAGACACTACCAAGTTAGTGTGATCCATTCTTTAGGGTACGATGTAGTGGTGGATTTCAGATGGGATAATGTCATCGGTGATGATAAAGGATACTCGTAGCATTGAAGCACCTCCTCTCATAAGAGGGAGTGTTCAATTTTGTAGCCTTGGAGGTACTCCACAACCCTAGGAGTTGAGTTTGTGTGTTTTTTCACACCAAAGGGTTTGTGGTATAGAGTCCAATTGTTGGGGTTTTGTACCCAAGTTGTTGGTGTGAAATCCATTAAAATATTTAATACTCTTTTATCTTTGTAAGTGGAGAACCCTAAAATGAGATAGGGTGACATAAGGCTATGATGAGAAGTTTTAATCAAATGAGAAAATATGTTTCCTAAGTTAGTTGGAGTACATGACGAAAAAATCAAGTCAACTAGGCTTAATGAGGTTAGCCTTGAGGGATAATGACTATCCTCATAAAAATACTATAAGAAGGAAGTGTTGAGCATCATTTTATTACATAAAATGTGGAATTTCTCATGTGATTCTATCCTAAATGGAGGTTTGATTACCTCAGGAGAAACAAAGGCATAAGGAGATCGAGCAGGAACAAGGAATGTGAGATATTAGTTTGGAACGAAGGTTGAAGATACTCAAAATTATGGAGAAGGTTATCTAAGACACTTAGCCCTCAAGAAGGTATATTTGTGCATAAAAAGGATGGATCCTCCTTATGTGAAAAGTTTGAGCCCTAGGTAGGCCCTATTGTGTGATGCTATAAACCTCAAGTTTCTTCTCAGAGGTATAGTTTTGATGCACTCAACCTATGATAGAAGAAAGGGCCAAGATCATTAGAAAGTAGACCAAAACCCAATGAGAAGGTTATAGATCTAAACGTAAATATATGTGGTTCTGATATAAGAATAGGGAAGTTGAAATTTTTAAAAGAGTGCGAGATTTAGGGAAAACGAGAAGGATAATGTTGTGTGAGGAATAGGGCGAATGAAAGAGAAGAATCAAGGAGAGAATGACCTAAGTGGATGGGTTGACTCGAGGGTTTTGAGATAGCAGTAAATTTGAAGCCCTGAATCATTCAAGAATATATTGTGTGGGGGGCATACTTGATGTATATATTGAGATGAAGGTCCAGTACTAAAGTGGCCTAGTTATTTGCACTACATGAAGGTTGAAACCCTTACAATGAGACATCCATGTGTGGTAGGATTCAGGCATAAGGGCCACAAATCTTAGGAGTTGTGCACAAAATTTTCAAAGAGAAAAAGGGGGCGGAGACATTATTTAGATTAAAGGAAGAACAATGAGAATTAGTATAGTGTGGTGGGTTATCTTGAGATGAAGGATAGTGGGAAGAACTAGGGAAACATTGATGGTACTTGGAGGTATGTTCATAGATTATGACCAATCGTATTTTAGTGTTCTCTAGATCTATAATTTGAGTATAAAATTACAAGTGTGAGGGTAGTGTATTTGGAAACCATAGATCATTCAAGGTGTTGATTGTATGTGGGTTTTATTGGAAGCCCTAAAGAATATAATTTTACAGTGAGTTAAAGGGACTGTTAGAGGTCTGTTTTGGAGGCCCTAGGATTAGCCTTTTGAAGTGGAAAGAAGGATGAAAAGTAGGAATAGTATGAGGGCTCAACATTATTCACAAAAAAAGTCGTGAATAGTGACTTTTGTATGTAGTGTACAGTAGCTTGAAGAGCTCAAGTACAGTGTACATGAAAGACACCATGGATTGTTAGGAGGCATATGCTACAGCACTAATTCAGGATTTACATGTGGGTAGACTTCAGTGAAAAGTGGGAATTTCTCTAAGACCCAATGAGTAACCATCTTAATCAAGTAGGAGATCTATTAGTGGAATATTGATGAGCCAAAGTTCAATGACACAAAAGGAGTTGTGATCATTAATATTGGTAAGATCATTAACTAAAGATTCAGTTGCAGTGATCAGTAAATGGGAAGGAAAGAGGACCCACCATATGTGTTCAACTGTTATCTTGTTCAGGGTAGATTAGTAGTGAAAGTGACGGGCACTAAGCCCTAGTTGTGTCCTTGTATCAAGTTTGTATGTAAAGACCATGACCCGTCGTCAACGAGCCTTAATAGTGTTGTATTCTAGATTGTAATATAGCTAGTGAGTTTAAAAAGTTAAAAAATATCATTTGCACTAGTAGATTCACTAATGGATGTTTTTATGTTGTGAAAAGTAGTATTGTTTTGGCATTTAAGTGTGTTTGTATCAGATATTTTAAGACCCAAACTAGATTCTTGAGTGTCATGGAAATTCAACGCTTGTGAGTTGATTCCTCCATCATTCCACTATAAAATCGTTGATATTGATGAAAAAAATATAATGATCCTACCTAAATAAAAAATTCCCTCACATTTTGGTTAGATATCCTCCTTAATGTGATGGAAAGGTTACAATCCATCCTTCGAGGGATAACTAATTTTTATGTTTGAAACCAACTAAAACACACTTTGAAGATCAAGTGAGACCACCATCACTAGATACGAAACCATTAAAATAACATATTGTACCATAATAAATGTTAGCGGTGTAGAAATGCTTCACAAAAACCCTATATCCAAATTTATTTCTATATTATGATTTGTAAGCAAGTTACCATACTTATGTTATTTATGATTATGCAATTATCTCTATTAGATTATTTCATCTCCCAAGGGGAGCTACATTTCCTAGGTATGCTCATCAATCCATATATCCATATGATAAATTCTGTCATGGAATGGGAAAAACTTCATGGAAGATGGCCATAGACTTGGAACTAGCTAAAGAGTGTCCAACATCTTGAGTATAATGATGATAAGGTGGAGAAATCATTGAGGCACGAGTTACCCATTTCATTGGCCTTGTTTTACCAAGCCTTTGGTGTGTTTTTACTTTAATGATTGTATTTATTTATTTCATGGGTTAGATGACCGAACTTGATTTATGATTTTCTAATTCCCACTAAATATATAGTAGTTTATCACTCATGAGGGTTGGGACATTCATTAGTTTCTTTATTTAGATAAATAAATGTAATGATCTAGAAGTGGACAATTGATAATAGGGGGGTTAGAGCTCATAATTGTTTTTTTTCCCATGTGTTTAATTACATGTCTCATCCATCATTTTCATTATTAATTTTCGTCCAGTTGTGGCTTCATATTCTTCTAACATTATTTCAACTACATCAACCTCTTAGGAAAAAATGTTTAGGTCCTGAATTAGAGCAGAGGATATAGGTTCTTAATTTAAGTGATAGATGGAACATAATAAATATGGATTACCATGGGAATGCTATATCAATCAATATTTTTTTCCTTTTTAAACAACGGAAGAAAATGAACTCAAGGGAGGTCACATTGTACTAGATGCAAAGGATAATCTCCTAGGTGAAGTATGAGAGCAAGGTTACAATCGGGATTATCCAATTATCTAGCTTGGAAAGTAATCCATATTAGTATGCCAAAAAATTAAATGAGAAAACATGATTACATAAATGATAATTATACCTTTTGATAGATGACCCAACTTCCTTATTGAAGGGTGTAGATGGGAAATAGAACTAATCAAAGCATAGGTGGAAAACTCTGAAGAAATATTATTTGTGGATCGTCATAGAGATAATGAATGACTAGTTGTTTTAAGGGGAGAAACATTTTATCCCAGGGTTTACCTACTTTCCTCGGGTAACATTACTCTCATAATTAAAATTCCCTAAACATTAAATGAAAGCACATGATTACATAAACTATTAGTATGCCCTTTGATAGATGGCCCACCATTCTTCAAGAGGCTTGCTAGATGGAGATAGAACTAATCAAGCATAGTTGGATTTCTCCAAAGTAAATTTATTCATGGATCATCATGGGGATAATTTTGGCTAGTTGAGTGAAAGGGAGAAAATGTTTCTCCTAGGGGCTACCCACTACTTGTTTGTAACATTAACTTCAATATTGAGAAAGGATGATGCTAGCCAACATAATCACGAGTAATTTTATGCAATTGTAATACAAAACCATTCTACATCAATCTTTTAGGAAACATTACTAAATTACCATGCTAAACTTTTGAATGTGATCCCAAACATACTAGTATCATTTCTTAAAATCTTATGATGGTTCTTACTAGTTCCTAAAACTTGATACATTTTCACATAAAAATAGAAGAGAAATAAATGTTGATTCTATATGACCACACCTTGAATATTTCCAAAATTAAACGACTTGAAAGCAATCTATACGAGCTCCTAAAAAACATCATAATAATTCATAAATTGCTTCAAAGTCACCTAACATCTTATTGACCCAAAATTGAGGGAAAGTGATGATATGTCATAATTGTGTAAAAAAAATGCTATTAGTATTTTTATATATGAAGGTAATTATCAAGTTGGGTATTCAAGAGATCATTCATGAAAAGAATGAAACCATTATATTAAATTCATTTTGTGAAATTAAAGCTTAAAATATATCTAAGAGGATCAAGAAATTCCTCCCTAAAATTATAACTAGGGAAAGAAAGGCGCTTATGTTATGTCATAGATTGTACTATCTTAATATTTTTGTTTTAAAACAAAAAAAAATGAGTCTTCACATTCTAGTAAGCATGAGAATATAAACAAGCAAACGTATAGGATAATATATTCATGAGCTAGGTTTCTACTTTCCGAATTTACCCCATTCTTGTATCTCGCTATCAACCAATTAAGAAAATGAAAAATGAAAAGGTTATTGGCTTGCAACTCATAGATTTCCTATAATGTAACTAGTTGTTGAAAAACTAGGGTACAATCCAACATGAATTATGTAACATGACAATAGACAACAAGAATAATAAATCCATATGAAAAACGACTCTTATTAATATTAAAATATAATTCAAGAGTAAAGATAGTAAAATGAATTGGTTTTTATGATAGATTCATTGGGACAAGTGACTCCCTCTATTCCTCCTCCTTCATTTCCTTTTCTGTATGTGCCTTTATATGCAAGAATAATAGTTATCGATTTAGCTAAATATGTTAGTTGGGGTAAGTGACATTTGAATAAATGAATAAGGACCTTGTCGCCATAACATTAAGGCTCATATGTAGGTTCACCTTCCTCTTTGTAATTCACTATCCAAGCTAACCCTCCATGTTTTACTTTGTAACTACAAAATTTTAACTTTACCGAGTCAATATGTAACTTAATCCCTATCCTAGAAGAAAAGCCCATGGCCAATTCCATGAATAAAAAAAAAAAAAAATCTTCTTTGACATATAAAAATGAGAGATAATAATGTGTTGTCTTGCATTAGTGTAGACAATACCTCCAATTTTATATCTTTTTCCCCAAGTCATTACTCCATGCCTAAACTTCGACATGCAAACATTGTAAGTTGCAACTAGTAAGAAGAAAAATGCATATCTAGTGTAATCTTACTTAAGAGTCAAGACATACTTTGCAATTTTTTGTTGGTTTTCCTACACAATTAATTTCTACACACATATTCTTAATAAAACTAGAAAAGTTGCAATGGCTTACACACACATTTAACATAGAGATTCTTTCCTAGAAATCCAAACATGGAAAACCAGAAAGATTACATTTACAATGTTACAATAAAATATGTATATTATGCATCATTGGTAAGCCCTCAATCCTTTTAGTAATTGTATCTTTACAATGTTACGATAAAATATGTAAATTATGTGGCATTGATAAGCCCTCAATCCTACCAAAAGAAAAAAGAAAAATCTACCAAAAATTGCAAAATTTAGATGTGAAAAAATACACAAAAAGATTTTGGGGGGTCTATGCCCCCACTATGACCCTCCATTTCTCATGAAACATACAGATCACACATGCAACTAATCACACAAATAATATAACACACAACCAACATTTTCAAAATATTTTCCTTCTAATTTCCATTGCATTTCAAGTGTGGGAACTAAATCTTTTGATTTCATTATCACTACGCTTATTACTAGTGTGTTAAAAGTTTTAATACTTTTTTTCCTTATCAATACTAAGAATGTTTTTTCCATGCTTTTTATCCATTTATTTTTCCTTGTGTTCCTCCCATGAGCCAATGTGCCTATGTGAGGGCACCATTGATTAGTGGAAGATGGCATGGCTATTAAAGTCAATATGGGTGGTCACACACTCCTATAAAGAATGTATGGAAGCACCTAACTCTTGGTGGTTAATACCCATCACCTAGATAAAGAAATATTATTCACAATTTCTTTTGTATAAAGCTTGTTGTTTAACTTCTATTGTACAAGTTTTAAGTCACAGTATCAATGGTAATCCTCATGTTCAACCATTTTTCTTTTGTTACCTTTAAAACAAGAAATAATATTTTCATTTAAGAAAAATGAAATATTTAAAGGCTCATTAGACATTTTAATCAAATTAAAAAGGGTATGGATTCAATGCATCTCGTTATTTGTAACTTCCTTATATTAGTTTCTTTTTTTAGGGAAATTGCGAGTGAAAACTTTTTTTTTTATCCCTTGCTCAAATCCCACCTTCAAAGTTACTTTGAGAAAATTATATAGCATAAAAATATTAATAAACATGAAAATTAAATTCAAACATCTCTAAGAGCTTCTTGTTTGTCCTCTTAATAAAAACTTACAACAAGATGCACCAAAATACAAATCCCTTATTAATATGCAAACGTGTATATCCACATATGTAGTTATTGAAAAACAAGTATTCAAACTTGATTTCTTATGGAGATCTCTAAACAATGATTGTAGTTTTCCTTAAGTGAAACTTGAAAAATTGACTTACATACACGAATATTTGTACCATTTGTATGTCTTGACACAAAGAGTGTGTCTCATGTTATCAAAAACAAGCTTAAGACATTGTTCTACTCACCACCAGTTCATGGTTGACATAGTATGTAGAGTGAACTACCTAGTTTTAAGGTATTTGTTCATTAGCTTATGTAGTTCTAGATTATTGCAAATAGAGATACAAAGCTAAGAGTGACCAATATTTTGAAATTATTTATTAAACAATAGACAATGACATTCAAAATCTTCAAATTTTCACCCTAAATCAATAAAAAATATTCAATCCACAAAACATAGTGAATAGTTAGTAATATAAACTAAGATAATTTTATTAATTACCAATGAATGACGGAAAAAATATACCTGTGGGAATAAAAGTACAACTCGCGCAATGCATATGAAAAGTGTAGGAGGAATGCAACAACAACTCTTATAGTCGTGCTAACAATAGAAAGAAAACGTATAATATCTAAAAATCTACAAAAGTCTAAAAGAATAACTCAAAGAAAGAAATATGTGGAATAATAAAATGGATACATTTAAGAAAAATATCATCAAGAACATGTCAAGTGGTGTTGGAACTAGTCCAAGGGGTTAGCTCTGTTGGTTATTACCAATGACAATGGGCATTTGGGAAGATTTGTGCCAACATGAGTCTAGTTTAAATCCACATAAGTTAGGTACACTAGGCTACACCAATAGCTTTAATAAATATGCCATCCACAAATTTCGAGAAGCACTCCTTGAGTTTTCCAAAAGGTTTTACTTGGAAAAGGGAAAAAAAAAAAGTAGTGTTCCAACTAGAAGTTGATGCGAAAAAAGAGGGGACAAAAGATATTGTTTGATAATATAATTGATCAAAACTTCCCATTTACTTTATTGAGTTTGTTGAAGCATCTTTTTCAAGGAACCTACCTATTGCTTTTTATAGACTAATTGGCACCTTACCATTTTGTTTTACAATTTCGTTCTCTAGTGTAAGCCTCTTAATGATAGTTTGATTGTCATGATCTAAGCAAGAATCTGTACCGACAAAATAATTTGAGAACCACATTATGGCTACACATTTTTTCATCAAATTTGAAGTAATGGCTACCACTAACATTTCTAAAGTAGCCTAATTACCATGACAATGAATTACCCCAAGAAAATAGAAATGTAACGATGTAAGAAAGATAAGGTCATTGAATTCTACTCTAATAAAATTGTTTTTATAGACATTTGCAATTTTATGTGAAGGGTCTTCCAACTAATTAGATATCTCTATATTTGCATATTTTGCAATTCGAAAATTCCCATCCAAAAAGAAAAATGATTCTCTCATCAAAAAAGACCTACGAAGAAGCACAAGAAGTTAAATTAATGGTGTAACCAACATATTCACACTACCAATAACAAAGCATATAGATTCATGACCAACAATAATGCTCCAACAAGGTTAAAGTAATCCACATATAATCCAAAAAATAATATAAATAAATCTATCTAATATTTAGGCCAACTTTAACTCTAACTCTTAAGGTGTCATCTCCATTATTATTTTAAATACGATTGAAATTAATTTAATTTTCAATTTGAGTATCAAACCACTCTTCATATTTCACTAATATACCGACCACAACTAACGGGTCTAACAAGAATTCCACTTATAACCTCTCAAAAATTTCGCTTCTCCGTTGTCCATAAATGGGTTTAATTTCATTTGAATATGAAACCACGGTTAATATTTGACTAATACAACGACCACAGCTAACTGGTCTGACAGGTCAGTTACAGTTCCACTTTTAACCTATCATTAACGGTAACTCAGCCTTAATAGAGACATGGTAAAACACAGGGATTAAAAGAAAGTTAAAAACAAAAAGGCGTGAATCGAAATTAAAAGAAAGGAAAAAAAGCATTAATCTAAATTAAAAGAAAAGGAAAGCATGCGAGCTTTTCTCTCTGCATTTTAGGACGGTTGGGTAGACAAATTTTAAAATTTCCCACCGTGGTTCAATAAAGAGGCAATATATCCGTTGAAATAAACCGTTGTTTAATAAAGGAAGCAATATATTCGTAGAATTAAGCGCTATATACATATGTATGGAAGGTTGCAGAACATCCCATTTACTTCTCCATGGACCTCTGCTCTGGTCAGATATGTCTGTGTCTGGTCTGTGTGTAAGTGTGTGCCTATGCAAGTCCTTGGTATGTATGTGACAGGGGAAGAGGCAATCAGATCATCCAGCGCTGGCGCAAACAACTTTCCAACTTCAAAGGAAAGGTTGTTCAGTATCCTAATGGCTTCTTTTAATTTCAGGTACATATTATGTTATTCATTTGCACTTTTCTTTTCTCTATTTTCACAGAAGTAGTAGTTTCTTTTTAATTCATTTCAGCCATTACAATGTATATCTGTGTATATCAAAATTTTCCTGCATGGTATTCCTTTTATTGTTGTGATGAACAGGAACATCCAATTAAAGAGCATGCTATGTTTTACTCAATGCTCCTTCTCAATAACTAGCAGGGCTTCAAATACAGGTACATTTCAAAGCAAACCCTATTCCTATCATTCTGTTAATTTCTTCAACCCTGTAGTGATTGAAATGAAGACTTCTTATGACTTTTCTTTAGGTTAATTTTCTTTCAATTTTAGGAGAGTATTTTTTATTGGTTATTAATCGAGTCAATAGCTTATTGTTCAAATTATCCCATCCATGCATTCTTTGCTTAGTTTCTCAATTCATTGTTGTAGTTCCTGCTCATCTATACATAGCACGCTTATTAAATCATTGTAGTTTCGGCAGCATGTTTTCCAATGGGCTCATCTTTAGTTTCTGCTGTGGTGTAATTTCCGTGGAATTTCTAGTTTTATTTAAATTAGCTTCTACGCGATGCAGTTTGGTGCGAGTTATAAATATTAATTAATCCTCATTTTTAGAATGATGCGGTTTTATGTTAAATGGTTTTATAAAATCAAATAAACTGAATTACCATTTTCTTAAAATTAACCCTAATTTGTAACATTTGGGTTGCTATTAAATGGTTTTATTCAAATGACTTTGAGTTGCGTTTCTCTTAAAGTTAACCCTAATTTCTGGAACAATATACTTTTATATTAAATGGCTTTTATTCAAAAGGCTTTGAGTTACCTTTTTCTTATATTTATTATGAATAATGTAGTTTTGTGTGAGTTATAAAAATTAGATAGTGTCACTTGTAGCTTTCAAAATCCATTTTTCATGGATTTCTTCCACTAATTTCTGAAAAGATGCGGTACGATTAGAACGATGTGGTTTTATATGAAATGGCTTTATCAAAACGACTTTGGGTCGGGCTTTTATTTGTGGAAATAGGTTGTTTATTAATATCTTGTCCATCATTATTGTTCGGATTATTGTTCGCGATTATTAGGTCATTGTAGTTTCATTTGCATGTACGTATATACCTTTCAATGTGTTTCTCAACTGTGTAACTATGTGTACTGTGAGTTATAAAAATTAGATAGTTATAAAAATGGATTTCTTTCTCTAATTTCTGAAAAGATTAGAACGATGTGGTTTTACCAAAAGGACTCTGAATTCGGCTTTTATTTGTGGAAATAGATTCTTTATTAATATCTTGTAAATTTGTATGCCATGTTTTCTTTTTATTAT
>APFE031049850.1:2393-15722 GCA_000404065.3 Pinus taeda
TAGTTGTTATAAGTATTCATTACCAAGTGTATTATAAATACGTTCAACAAAGCATTAACATATGAGGCTACATATAGCATGCCAATAATGGCTTCAGCCATAAGGTTGAGAAACCACAAGAAAATCTTTCAAGAGATTGTGGATGTGAGCCTTGGTGCCATTTTAGGAAAATCACATGCATATCATTGTCTTCTATTCAAAAGTACACTGTAAGGAAGAAACTATAGCTTTTGTCTTATGTCTGTGTGATGTCGATTCTAATTCATAAATTTCACCCCTAGAAGAACCAGTCTAAGGGATGAAAAAACTTTGCAAAGACTTAAATTGTGAGTAGAGAAGCATGTTGTTTCAGTTGTTGCTTCCTTATATTTGAAAAAAACCCATGGATGACCCTGCTGAAGCATCCATGCAAAATTCCTGACAATGTCACATACTACAAGCCTTTTTTTACATTAATATTTTTGCTTGGAAATATTTCAATTAGAATTGAGTTCCATTATGTGATTCAAGATACATGCAATCTCTTTTCTTCTCACCATGGTTTTAATTATACATAATTATTCCATGATGTTTTAGTATCCCAATAAAATTTTGGGTTGATAGGAAAATCTGTGAATGCTTCTTATGGTGCTATTTGTTTCAACATAGAGTTGGTAAAATTAATATATTCTGTCATGCTGAAGCATATTCATCAAATCTAAGGCTTGTGTGTGGCTTGGTGAAAACAAACTTCTAACTTATGTTAAGTTTGAAATTAAATGGTGGATTTTACTGTTATGTATTAAGGCATGGAATATGTAATGCGACCGTGATAAATTCCAACTTAGGATGTATGATAAATTTCAAATTAGTTACGACATCTGAGATGCAATTGAGATAAAGTTCAACTTAATTAGGGTATCCGAGATTCAACTAAGATAAATTTCCAACTTAGTCAGGGTACTGAGTTGCCATCAAGATAAATTTTAACTTTAATTTGCGAAACTCCAAGCATTTTTGATGAAAAGGTTTTAAAATAAGTTTCTATGTTTCAAAATGGTCATACAAGTAGTGGGGTAATGTTTGGTTTGGGAATGGCCCCGTCAGTCTTGGGGATCCATATTAAGTTCATGGCCATATGGTGAGAGATGCCCCATTATTAAGTGCATCCATATAAGGGTTTTTTTATAAGTGAAATGAGTTTGTGGAGTTAAAATTACAACGATGATTAAAGTTTCAGGTTGGAAATGACTAGGCATATCAAATCACATGGAAACATGCATAGACAAATTTCATGTGTGGGCCTTTCATGTATTTTTATTCCTCACTTTTCCATTCAAGATGGGGTGAAAAGAAGAGAAAGTGTGTTTTTTTCTTAGTCATAGTTATAAGTGAACACATTAAAAACATGGGAATTGCACTATTAACTCCAAAAAAGGTAAAATCCCGTTCATGGCAAAGCAAAGGAAAGTGGGAAATATCGACAAAAACAAACGAAATATGGTATGGAGAACCTCAAGTAAACTTGTAGTATATACTCTCATTAGCCATGAAAATGAAAAGAGAAAGCTAGTACGGAAAAACACAATTATAAATTTAGTATATATATGCCCATAAACCATCAAAATGCATAGAGAAACCATTGAAACATGTGAATTTAGACATAATTTAGTTTAGATAACTTTAAACTTTAGTTTACTTCTAAAATTTTAAATATTCTTGATATTACTTTGAGTTTACATCAAAGAGTTGAGAACAACTTAGAAAAAAAATTAAACAGAAGGGAGATAAATAAAGATCACTTTATTTTTAATAGCTTTGCATTTTGTTATCGTGGTTCCCATATAACAATGAATGTCCGAGGCACAACAGACTTAAAAGTTGAAATTAATTGATGTCACTGTCATGGGCTATTAAAGCTTCTGTTTTCAAATATTACTGAAAACTAAGCTAAGCTTCTGTTTTCTCACACCCCTTATTTATAGTACCTTCAAGATTAGTTCTAATATGAAGAAATCTATTAAACTACAAATTCTCTCTTCTCTCTCTTCCCTCTACTTTTGCTGGGTGGGGATATATATTTTGAGGGTCCAGGTATACAACACATAATGGTCTGATTTAAGTGTATTTAGTTCTCTCACTGAATTTTATGTGATAGTTGAAGGAATACAATTATTTACCATTATTCTAATTCAATCATGTCATAGTTCTTGAAGATGAAAAATTTGTATTCCTTGCCCAAACCAAGTGAATTTTACATGTTTTTATTTCTGCAATCATCATTTCAATTAGTCACTTAGAGCTTTTCTATTGCTTTTTTTATTTCAACTAACATTTGTTAGGATTGGATATGCTCTATTTCGGACTTGTTAACATTTCTACTTTTATTGCTTGCCTAATTTTCCTTTTGAGGTATTATATCATGCTTACTTTCTTGTTCTTTAAATATTTTCTCTTTTAAGTAGCCCACTTCATATTAGAGGGAATTCCTATATGAAATGTATCATGGACTGCAACGATTTCTATATATGCTCAACATGAGCGTGGCAATAAGGCTTTGAAACTCTCTTGGGGGTGAAATGTTTGGGACAAGAGCCGGTGCAAAAGAGTGTACCTTCAAAAGTATACCTTTTTCCTATTCCAACCTAACAACCCTAAAACATGGAAATATGGTTCATTCTTATATCATCAGGACTGGATTGGACATAACTCTTCATGCAAAATGACCTTGTTGACATGTATGGAAAATGCAATAGTAGAGTTGATGTGTTTCGTGTGTTTTAAGAGAATGTTTGCTCAAGCTTTTGTTTCATGGAATGAAATAAGAGTGGGATGCATGCTAAATGATCATGGCAAGGAGCACCTAAAACTATTTTGTCAAATGCATCTTGTGGGTATAGAGCTAGATGAGTTCACTTTATCCAGTGCTCTCAGGGCATGTGTGAGCCTTACAGATGTAGGACAAGGTGAATGCATCCATAGTTGCATAATCAAAACTGGCTATGAGTCGAATATCTGGGTTGCGACATATCTTCCTCATATGTATACAGATTTTACAAGCATCAAGTCTTCTTGTAAGGTTTTTAATAAAATGCTTGAATGCAAATTGATTTCATGGACTACCATGATTACATGATATAACCAAAATGGGCACTCGGAAGAGGCATTGAAAACCTTTGGCCAAATTCTACAAGTAGGCTCAAAGCCAGATCAATTTAGTGTTTCCAGTGTGACTCATTCTTGTGCCAACCTAGAAGTACTAGAAATTGGAAAGAAGGTACATTATTTTGCTATCCAAAGTGGGATCACATATCTCTGTTTCAAATGCCATTGTTGACATGTATGCAAAGTGTGGAAGTTTAGGAGATGCACAAAAAGTATTTTCCAGAAAATGTGAATGTGATGTTGCCTTTTGGAATGTAATGATTTCTATATTTTCACATCATGGATATGGTAGGAGGCTCTCCAACTCTTCGTCCAAATGCAACAAGTACATCCGAAGCCAAATAATATAGTTTTTTATTTTATTTTTTTTATTTTTTTATTTTTTTTATGTCAGTTTGCAGTAGCATTGGATTAGTGGATGAAGGGCATAGGTTGTTCGATTCCATTGATTGAGATTATGGCATTACATTAACAATGGAGCATTGTGTTTGCATGGTTGACCTTCTTGGTCGTGCTGGAAAATTGAATGAGGCTGAAGATTTAATATATAAAATGTTGTCTGACCGAAATTCTCTGGTATGTTTGACCTTGTTGTCTACCTGTAGAAACCATGGAAATGTGGATTTAGGGAAACAAGAAAAAAAACATATTCTCAAGTTGGAATCACAAGATGCTCTAGCATATGTGCTTTTTTCCAATATATATGCTACAAATAGAAGGTGGGATTGTGTCACAAATGTGAAGAAAAGAATGAAAGAGAAAGGATTGAAAAAAGTAACCATGAGTCAATTGGATTGAGGTCAAAGGTAGGGTTCATAGTTTCATTGTCAAATATAGAAGGAACCACAAATAAAAGTGATATATGAGAAGCTAGAGGAATTAACCAAGTTGATGAAGGAGGAAAGTTATGTGCCCAATACAAACTTTGTTTTGCATGATGTAGAGGATGAGAAGAAAGAACAATTTGTATCCGATCATAGTGATAAATTAGCAATTTCATTTGGGCTTATTAGTATTCCTGGAGAATTCCTATTCGAATCATCAAGAATCTTTTCATTTGTGGTTATTGTCAAATTGCTTCCAAACTCATTTCTTAAATGGTAGGGCGAGAACTTATTGTGATGGATGCCAGTCGATATCATCATTTCAAGGATGAAATGTGTTCTTGTGGAGATTTTTGGTGATACTAAAATAAGAGACAATTATATGTATGTGATTCCATCTTAGAAAGAAAACTAATTGATTCCTAATCTCTAGCCTCTTGCATCAACAATGTATACTCCAAGTATTGGAAGATGATCAACACTAGATTAACAAAAAGTTGATCCTTGACCTTGCTACATTTAGGATCAAAGCCCAACCAGTCTTTATGAGAAGACATGGGTAATGTAAAATTGTATTTGCTTGGTAGTGCGAGCCCTACTATTGGAAAGCACTATTGTGATCTAGTTTCATGCCCCACTATTCTCTTTTATTTCTAGTATCTTGTTACCTAGAGTCGAAGGACACAATTACCATTACACAAGATAGTTTTTCCCAAATTTTGTTTCTTTGCTTCTGTTTATCAAACAAAACATATAGCAACAAGACTTGTTGTCTCTACATACAATCTTAGGGAAGGTATTTAACTTTTGAAAGATTGGATACTTGCTTGAAGAAATATCACAAAATGGTGCTACATGTTGATGGGATGTAGGCAATGGATTGAGTGTTAGGTGAAGCCTTTCACACTGTTGTAAGATCACCAGGCTAGTCCAAGAACTTTTCCACTATAAAGAGCTCCTAAAAGCTGACCAATTTTACTATGTACAAAACATGCATTGATATATAGACCATTTCAGTGGTTGGAATGAGTAATGAATGCCAGTTTAAAGGTAACTTGCAATATCCATCTCATTATTTTAGTATTCGATATTCTTTGGGAAAAATATCGAAGTGTTTTTACCTCTAATAAAGGTTTTGGAGAATTGACATTCAGCCATAGAAACTTCAATTGTAAAATATTTTCATTATTTATTTTATATAATTTATTCATATGATATCAAATTTCAGATATGTATTGTAATATATCCAAATTTTCACTTTGTAGATGCCTCAGATTTAACAAATTCGTTGATTCAATAGTTTATGGAGGTTACTAATTTTTTATCCTACACTTTTGCAAAAGGAGCAAGAGTAGTTGTTAGGGAGGAAACAATAGGGTTTCATTTTGGCCAAGATGAATCCCCTACTTGGCTTAATCATAAATGAAAGCTTATGAATATTAGGGAAACTATTTCTTATTTGGGCGGGTCTTTGGTAAATAGTTTTTCAAGTATTGATTATTGGAGATGGATAATAACTAGTTTTATAAAAGAAAAATTCATAAATGAAAGCTTATGAATATTGGGGGCACTATCTCTTATTTGGGAAGGTCCTTCGGTAAATAGTTTTTCAACTATTGATTATTAGAGATGGATAATATCCAGTTTTAAAAAAGAAAAATTCAATCTTGTAGTAATATTAAACTACTGCCTTCCAAGAAGATTGCAATTGTTGATCAATTTCTAGCTTCCTTCCAACAATATTTGAATTGTTGATAAATTTCTAGCAATGGGTTACGTTGGTTTCTCTATCTTTTCTTCTTGTCAAGTAGCCTATAAAATGTTGGAACATGTACTCCAAAAGTTTGATTTGACAAGCAAGGTGGGGTAAAAATGATTGATATGGTGTCTTTGCATCTTTTGTAATTGCACATTACCAAGTGATCAAGGGAAATTGGACATCCACAACATTAGGAAACACATGATTTCCATTGTTCCTTTGGATTTCTGTAACATCTTTACAAAATTTTCATTTTTTTGGGATTCTCCCAAATGCTGATATACTTTGTGCCTATAAATATTTCCAATGTTATGGGATATTTATTTTAGTGTAACTTTCTTCTTAAATTTAACCTCCTTGCTACATGCTTAGAAGATATATAGAAAATCAAATTTCGATTATATTTCACTTTCCATATATTTCACTTGCTTATTGGCTTCCACATTCCTACTTCTATTGACATTCCTTTGCACCTCTCGGTGAAATTGCTAGTTTTAAAATCAATGCCTATATATGAAATTTCAAGGACTACCATGACTCTCACATAATTCTTTAAAGGGTGCTAGCTCAATGGTAGAGAACGTTCTTTATAAGCAGAATATTAGTGGTTCGATTCCATTGTGTCTTAGTATGAATTAAATACTTTGAATATTGGCTTATTTCAATGGTGATATATTTTTCTATATTCATTATTTTATATTGTCTCTAAATAGATAAAAGTGATGTATTATTATCTTTCAATGTAATTTTTTATTGTCTCTAGAGAGACAATACTTAGGATCATTGACATTATGTCTTTAAAGACAATATGTCTTGAATTCCAAATATTGTCTCTAGAGAGACACAAATGAAATTGTCTTTGGAGAGACAAAAATGCTTTTGTTATATATTGTCTTTATAGCGACAATATTTTAAGAAAATTCGATTTCAGACACCCACTTAAAGACAATATTTAAGATGATACACAAGTTTTCTCTTGTCTCAAGTTAAGACAGTTTACCCAAAAATTGTCTTAAAACCCCCTTTTGTGTTGTAGTGAGACGTAGTTGTGTTTATTGCTCTGCGAGTTGCAACTTGCACGCATTAGCCATTTAAGAAATTATCCTCGATGAAGATGAAATGTCAATGGTTCCCAATCATCCTTTAATGGATATATTTTTCTTTCTAACAATTATTAATGCTTCTCATCGCTATGAGTATTGATCTCCTTTATATAATTTGTAGAGGCATGAAAGCCTAGCAGTTGTCGGTGAAGCTATTGTAGCGCAGTGGAAGCGTGGTCGAAAAGTGAAACTTATAGAAGGGGAAAGCATTTGAGAAATGTGTCAAAGAAAGAGAATCAAAGTGTTCAGATTAGAACTCAAAAATATTAAGATGGAGAATCAAAATGTAGAGGAAAAATATGAAATGCCAGATATAAATCTTAACCATTACAAAGAATATGAAGAAACCAATGCAATATTGAAGAGACTAATGCCAGTTTTGATATCTTTCTCCTGTAAAGATTTTAAGCTTTGGGAAATTAAAATGGAGGGACTACTTGGTTCAATATATTTATGGAAATTTTTTCAAGAAACTTCTATAAATCCCTGAGAATCGAGATAAGAGTATAGGTGCAATAACAGTAGTTATTATTATATCAACATTAGATAAAAAGATTTTGTCTAGTATTTTCGATGAATTTGGTGAAGTAAAAAGTGCAAAAGTATTTTGTGATATTCTGGAAATTAAGTAGAACATGAAGTGGAGTAAAAAAGCTAAAGTTTATGAAGGTGTTGTTAAAAAATGTGATTGTGTTCAAAGCATCATAACGAGGATCAAGATTGAAAGTATGTATGTATCTCACAATAGAGTAACATGTGATAGTAAGGGAAATCCCTATGATGCAGCTTTTAATGATGAACGTGCAACACTTTATCAACAGTTAAACTTTTCAAATGAGTATTGGTTACAAATTATACATGATAAAAAACTTGTAGATGATTTATTAAGTGGAAGAGTAACTATGCTTGAAGATAAATTGGATTAGAAAGAATGAAACTGAGTACAAATACTGTAATGTAGAAAAGAACGAAGATTTGTCAGAAGAAGAAAAGGTTGGAAAGAACCCGAACTATGATGATTTTTAAAATCTCACTAATGTTTATGAGTATACTGGTATTGGTAGTAGCCACGAAGAAGCAACAGAAAAAGAAGAATATAACTCAATTGTAATGCCAATTGAACAATACTTAAAAAAATCCATTGATGGAAGTGGATTTCTTGAAATGAATTAGAAACATCCTAGTTGTAACAAGGAGCAATATATAGTGTCCATGATCTCTAGTAAGAAGAAGAAAAAATAAGTTTGGAGCAACAAGTAAAAGAAATTTTTCATCAATATATTGTATCAAAGAAAGTCAAAATGAAATATTTAATTCATGCTTTTAAGCCTCGCTCAGACTAAGACCAGGAATCGAGTTAACATAAAGGTCATGATTAAGGGGAACTCTCAAAATAATAATCACACCCATTGTTCCCATGAACGATGATTATTCTCGATTATTATTAAAAGTTAATAATCCAGAAGTTTAAGTAGAAAATAAATGAGAGTTAGTAAAATCCCTATATTCTTCTAGGCGATTGATGTATAAATTAATGTAACTGGGGATTGATGTATAAATTAACCTAACTGGAATGTATTGTGTAAGCTTCCATGTTTAGTATTCTTCTTTGATACTCATGAATTTGATGCTCTGATTCTTTTCTGTGTGAGTTTAAATTTAACTCTGCTCCGTACCTTGATCACCATATTCGACCAAGGATGTTGATTGGAATTGCAGGTAACCCTAAGGCTTGGGGAGAGATTCCTAATGTTGTGTAGGGACCAGTAATTAATATAGTACTGGTCCCACCAAACCACCATAAATTGAGACTTTTGAAACCAATATTTAAACAAAAATAAATAACATTAAGTATAAATAACTATTAATTTATGTCCAAAATTTCCCCATACATTGACTGGGCCCACAACTGTCCATAAATAGTATTTTACTACTTAAGACTGCAAACCATATTGACCCAACTAGAAAACAGTTAAAGCCATAAAGGCTTCCAAAATGATCTATTCCAGAAGTACAAAGCAAGAGTCACTTCAACACCCACTCATCAGAACCGCAGCTTTGCATCCCAAATAAATATTCCTACTTGCACATAACAAAAGGGTATGTCAGCCATAACTGATGTGTTGTTCAACAACTAAACACCCTATGTTCAATAAATGACACCCAATCCAATAACATTTAAACCCATGTTTTTCAATAAATGGCACCTAGACCCAATAACTACAATAAATGACACCCAACTCACTCTATTTCTCATTAAAACAGATCAAAGCACATGGATCAACAAATAACCAATTCCCAACCATTAGGTCACATCAAATTAAATAAATACCACACATTCAAAATGAAGCCATTGCAATCCATGTGCATCCATGTCCACCAATTAAATTCAAGTGCCAAAAACTATAAAAGAAGTCAACCCACTTGTTAACACCCAGGTTGTTCCCTTTGACTCCCAAGGGAATACGGTCGGGGTAACCACTAACCAATCTTTGGATTACAGCCTCTAGCCCAACTGTAATCAGAGAGGGCTCTCTCTTTATGGTTTGTCTCTGTTCTGTGGAGATTTTAGGCTAGTTATGAAGTAAGGGTTCTGATTTATGTTTGGTTGGAAGGATGTCTTTATGTACCTAAGGTGGAAATTTGCAGATAATGTTAGTTCATTGGGCAATGGAGTCTGTGGCTACTGGTTTTTTGAAATTTTGAGTTTGAGCAGCTGGAATTGCAGGGCCATTTAAATACTTCACAAAACAAACTTGAAAGTATTATGGTGAAATGTAAACAACCAGTGAAAAGCAATTAAGAATTTTCCACTAAGCTGGGGTGTGAGAAAGAGATATATTCCTCAGGAGAAAACTTGAATTCCTGAAACAATAATCACTGTGAAAGATATAGTGTGGAAGGGTAGCAATTAAGAATTACACCTTTATTTATTTTTTTTCTGGATAAAGACTAAATCTATTAATAAAGGCAAAAAAAAAATATATAGTACAATCAAGCCTGGAAACAGGCATAGCCAAGAGAACCAAGAACATAGGTAGCCGGAAAGGATATGCAATCCACCTCAGCTCCTAGAAGCAAAGAGAAGAGAGAAGAACACAGCAGGAAGTAACTAGAAGAACCGGAGAACAAAACAAAGCATATGAATGTACGCGACATGGGAGGGATCGACTATGCGGAATTTTTTCCCTTTCTTTTTACCAACTTTGACCCATTCAGGAGGGCACTGCTGAACTGGCATGATTTGTAAACTGAACTGGGTTGATTGAGAGATTTCCTTATCTGAATCTGAGGTGGTGGATTCATGATTCCTTTTCTGGGAGCTTGGCTGGACAGAAAGATCCTCAGGGTCAGCCGAGGGCGGTTCCTATGCTGACTTGGTCTCCATTTCTCCCTCATTCATCTCCTCTTCATCCGAGCTGAAATAAAAATCATCCATGGGGGGAGGGTCATGAGGCTTCCAGATTTTGGAATTCTGCTTAAGATTGGCTTTCTTTTTTGGGGCAGGCTTTGAGGGACAAGAGCTCTGAAGGTGCCCTGTAAGATGGCAGTTGCGGCAGCGGAAAGCTGTATTCTCGTAATCCAAGTACTAAGTCCAATGAAAGTGACCAATTTTGAGATTGATCTTGTCTAAAAGTCCTTTGCTGATATCTATTTCTGCACATATTCTGGCAAAGGAGTATAGGCCTTTTTCCCCTCTAGAAATGTCTGTGTCTAGGTAGCGGCCTAGAGAGTTGTTGATTCCTTGGAATACTGCAAAGTGCCAAAGATGAGCTGGGAGATTAGGAAGTCTGACCCAGATTGGGAGCTTGGTGATGATTGCCGAAGATGGATCGAAATCCGGGAACCAGGGGGTGAGGAATAAACCTGCTGAGCCCCAAAACCAAGGCCCTGCTTTTAGAGCTTTTTGGTAGTCCTCCTCAAAAGCAAACACTGTTATGAAAAAACCCTTTGAGCATAATAAAACCTTGCAATTGTTGGTCCAGTTAGAGTGGATCCACTGGTATAGATCTGCTGTCCGTGGCCACAACCCACTGAACCTGTAAATAATGCCATGCTCTGCAAACTGTTGGGTTTTCTCATCCAGTGTTGGATGCACTATTTCAATGGAGGGAGTCTCCTCAAGTTTGTCCACCAGAAAAGTTTTGGGGGCTTGAACTGGTGGGACTGTCTTTTCCTACCTCGGTGAATGGACAACATCCTTGTATGAGAATGCCTTGGCTGAAGAAGGTTGTCCTACCGCTCCCCCTCTCAATCGAAGGGAAAGGATAATGGAGGCATTTCTTTTAATGCTGTAGAAAGAAAGGGGATAAAGATCCTCTAGTTGTTTACCTTCATGGAGAAGTCATTGAGTTGCCGATGGAATTCCCAGCTTAAGTTCCAGCGCATGCGTGAGGTCCCTCACGAGATCCTGAGAGCCTACCCAATGTAGCAGAGTTTTGCCTGAGAGGAGCTTGATCTGGATCTGAAATGAGGCATTCCAGGACGTTTCATCTCGCTCAGGCATTTCGTCAAAAAGTTCAGGTGCTACCTGGCTTTGGTCCTCCAACAGTCGCTTCTCTGAGTCATTGTACTGGTAACGAGCACCAAATACAGAGCGCTCCGTCTTGCGTCCATTCTCGTGGGGTGGAAATGTCTGCCTGGGCGCGGCAGAGCGACCTCTCCTCTGCACTATTTCCATCTCGGAGGGGCTCTCGGTGGAGCTGCCTGTATGAAAACGGTCGACAGGGTGCCCTCGTCCCCTTCGGCCTTTCCCCGTGGTCACATGGGAACCGAAGTTCAGGCAGCGCTCCGGCTTCAACTCTCGGTTAGGGCTGGCGTTGCGAGAGGTGGGGGGCTTTACCCTGTTGATGTTCTGGAGATCAATCTGGCGAAGCACGGAGGTTGAGGTCTCTGGGTAAAAGCGGGGATACTGGCTTAAGCTCCTCGACCTCTGATGACTGCCCACTGCTCCGGAAAAAGGAGCTGAGCTATTGCTATTGCTGCTTCTGTTATTCTCCTTGGAGCTGATTTGGGTTCGCTGTGTTCTTGATTTGAATGCCGAAGTCGCCATGACTGGAGTTCCCTCGAGCCCATTCAGGTATTATGATGAATTATGCACCAAGAATTACACCTTTATTACTATAACTGAAGAAAAACATTTAAAATAGCTTAGATTGAGTTCAGGGTAATCTGTGATTAAATCCTGGAACTATTATTTTTCCTTGCCATTAACTGTAAAGCACAAAAGCATGAAAGAGATATGAAAAGATAATAAAACACATAACAAAGAGTTGTAGGGAAAACTTATTGTGCCATGAAATACGCAGGAATCCTGTAACTTTCAGCTAAACAACACAATGCATCAAACAACACGGAGCTTTGGAAATTCCACCGCCTTTGTATTACTTCTCTGAGAATTTACAGTAAAAGAACTCTAGAAGAGACATCAACAACCACCAACCAACCCCTGCAAACTCAAGCGAGGGGGTATATATACAAATGTTTCATACAAAATATCTCAGGCATTGAGTCATGTGAGAAATAAATATCTTCACCAACTCGTATAGGAAATAGTAAATAAGAAGCTATTGCAGCTTTCAATACAACATGAATGATCTTTAATTCTGTCAAAGGATTTTTGACCTTTGGAGGTTACTGAGTCGGTTGAACGCTTTGTTATAAATGATGAATGACCTGTCTTTGCAACTCTGTCCTCCTGTAGCTTTTCGGCCCTATCACCTGTGACTGCCAGTGCTGCTGTGGTGGCCGAATGGTTTCGCTAAGTTGGCTCAGCTTCTTTCTCCATATATGCTGACATATCAAAAATTTTCCTGTGCATGACAACCTACACATTTCAATGGAAAAAACTTGATTACTGGCTCTGGTTTAGTAGTAATTGTATCAATCCATTCCAGACTTCCTGTGTGAGCAATTGATGTCTTAAAATTGCCTCTATAGTCTCATCCGCCTCTGTATATTTATAGAAATTGGGAGGCGCATCAAACAAGTGATTGATTTCATTCATGATAAAAAATAAGCTCTCTACCCTGTTGTAGAGAGTCTGTCTTGATGCTGGCCCTGATTCTGCTGAAGTGCTGGGCTTTTCTGAAATCTGATTAGTAGCAAAGGTGTTGACCCTCTTGGCATAATTTTCATGGGAAAGTAGTCTTCCTGAGGTGCCCATTAATCTAGGAAGAAATCTGTTATGCAATGCTATAAATTTGTCCATGAATTTATTAATGTATGTCTGCATATCCTGGCTTCTTCTCTCTAATGTCTGTACCAGGTTTCTTAGTGTCATGACCCTTTTGACCATCGAAATGGTCTCAGTCCTATTGGCAATTCCCATTTTGACCAGCTGAGAACTTGTTCTGTAATTGAGGACATTAATCATTCTGGTGGCAGCCTCAGGCATACTGCCTAGAGATACCCTTGCTCTTTGGATTTCCCTATGTGCTTTTCCAATGAGCCCCATCTGCTCATGAATAGCCTCAATATATTCCCACTGGTCTGTGAT